>JAKUCM010006680.1:0-52738 GCA_023374145.1 Lepidium sativum | reverse complement strand
GGTCCTTGTTCTCTGGAAATTGAAGTGCTATAAAGAAGAACCACATTTTTTTGCTTCAAGGTTTAATATTTACCAAACTCTTTGTTTATGTTTCTTATGTCAATGTGTTTACTAATTTTGATCTCATTTCTTATTACTGCACAGATATAGGAACATTTGATGATTTTTTGTCCTCATGAAAAATGGTTAGCTTTTAAACCTGAGCAGAAACCAGATATAGAGAAGTTTATCTCTTACAAGAGGTACTCTCTGACATAGAGGCTACTAACAAAATCTGATATTTGGAATTTTTTTTGTCGAAATATTTGGATTTTATAATGTAAAAAGTTTAACATATTTTTTGTTTCTATTTTGTAGGAGGAATCTGATGCAAACACAGAAGAACGCAGATGTGGAAAATAATGCAAATGCAGAAGCATCAGAATCAGCACCAGATCCAAATTCAAAAGCTCATCGCCTCTGAACAATCCGTACTAAAAGATTAGTGTATGGGAATAGGTTTATTACGTAGTTATGAAATCTTAAAAGTTGAACTCAAGTTTTACTTTTTGGTATTATCTGGTTAACTTCGGTTTAATTATATTGTAAAGATCGATTGTAAACTGGTCGAGTATTTTGGTCTAATGAAAACTGAATTGGAGTATGATATGCTTGTTTTTATAATATATATTCTTATAAGTTCATAGTAATTCAAGATTAACCATAGAACATCTTAAGAAATTTATTCTGATGATGACTTTGAATGTATAAAGAAATTTCTGTTTTACATTACTTTAAAATTTAAAATGGATATAATTTTAGGGAAACAGTTTTTGATTAAATTGTTAAATGTTCATTTATTGATTATTTTTTTTATAGGAATTCATGAATTGCACGATCTCATATAAATATTATTAGAGATTTAGAAATACAATCATGAATGAGAGATCCTCTTATCCTACATTTCGGGTAATTTTAGGGTATTTGGGTATTTTTGAATTATTTGAGTTTTTTGGTTATTTTGAAAGTATTTTGAGTAATTCATGGAAAACAAAGCGGGTAATGTTTCAAAAATTTGGGTATTCGGGTATTTAGCTATTTTTTGGTTCTTAGAATTTGGAGTTAAAACCAACCCCAAACAATAATAAAAACAATCCAAGACCGAACCAAAACAGTAATGGATTATATGTGGGTCCAAAATTTTCTTATCGGAAGGATCTGAATTCGAAAGGAATTGATCCAAAACCGACCAGAAAAATCCGAATACACAGGGTTAACTGGATCATATAAACTGCATGATTAGGAAAAGCTCGACATAATTTTCACTAAATCAATAAAATGTTTTTGATACATGTGACAAAAATGGTTGAAATTAGGTTTATATAGTTAAAATGAAATATGGAAAGATATAAGTTGTGAGTGAACGCTTTTTGGAAATGAAAAAGTTGTGTTTTGATTATTAGAGTATATATAATGAAATATTAAATTTCCTTTTCCTTCTTTACTTGATATTATTTCTTGTGTATATCTTCTAGATTCTTTCTTTATAAGTTATATATATATATATATATATATATATAGCCTCTTATATATCAATACAAAATCACCATTTTATCATTCCCACTATATTGTTATTGATCTAAGGCAATATGACCTTACAAGGTTCATACAATAGAGGTGAACAACTAGTTGTTGGAAACGATGCAGCTCTTCCAATCACTAACACTGGTTCTACTAATCTTCCTTCTAATACTAAGAATCTCATTCTTGATAATGTTCTGTGTGTTCCTAGTATGAAGAAAAACTTGATCTCGGTGAATAAGATATGTTGCACTAATGATGTTATGGTTTAATTGTGTCCAAATACTTTTCAGGTGAAGGATCTTAGCACGAGAGCAACAATAATCAATGGTCGAGCTAATGCAGTGTTGTATGAGTGGCCAACATATCCATGTGGAACAACATCTATTTCTGCTTTTTCGAGTCTCAAAACGTTTTCTTCAGATTGGCATGCTCGTCTTGGGCATCCATCTAATTCTGTCGTCCAAAACTATTTCTTTTTAGATTTAAGAGATTCCCATGTCTTTTTCAAATATTTGCAACTCTTTTTTCTATTAATAAAAGTCACAAGCTTCCTTTTGCTCAGTCATCTATTTGTTCTAAGTTTTCCTCTCGGTATAGTAATTTTCTGATGTTTGGACATCTCCAGTTTATTCCATCGATAACTATAAATATTATGTGGTGTTTGTTGATCATTTTACAAGATATACTTGGCTTTATCCGATCACAAATAAATCAGATGTTGCTAAAAATTTTCCTACTTTCAGAGCATTGGTAGAGAATCGGTTCAAGACGACAATGGTGGCGAGTACATTGGTATCCACACTTACCTAGGCCAACATGGTATTTTGCATCTTACTTCTCCTCCACATACACCAAAACACAATGGCGTTACAGAGAGGAAACACAAGCACATCGTAGAAACTGACATATCCCTTTTGTCACATGCCCAACTTCCGGTGGAGTACTAGTCATACAGTCTTGCAGCTACCGTAGTCCTAATCAACAGAATGCCTACACTGATTCTCTCCAATGTATCTCCCTTTGAAGCCCTCTTCCATACTGCACCAAACTACAATAGGTTAAGGGTCTTTGGGTGTCCTCTATTATCCATGGTTACGTCTATATACCTCACACAAACTCAGTCCTCGTTCCACTCCTTGTGTCTTTCTTGGGTACTCAGTCCTTGTTTCACAGGATGAGAAAACTAAGACTGAAGACTCAAGACGGAGGACTGCGTGTCTATCGTCAGCCACTCAACACCAGCTTAGCCCCCAGCTCGGATCGTTCACCACTGAATGTCCCTGAGGAACTACATATCTCAACGAATATATCCAACAAGTTGATAGCCAACCGACTTCTGTTGAGAGTTCTCTGTTTCAAGAACCGGCTCGAACTAATTCTCATCAAATGGTTACACGGGCCAAGGGATAATATTCACGAACCTAATCCTCGATATGCCAACAATGTTGTTCTTCAAGAAGTTGCACCCACATTACATGTTTAGGCTCTTAAAGATGAAAGATGGAGACATGCTATGGGAGAAAATATTGACTATATTATACGTAATGGTACATACACCTTGGTAGACTCACGATTTGCATATAATGTTGTAGGTCATTGATGGGTTTTTTTTTCCATCAAACGAAAAGCTGATGGCACTGTAGATCGATTCAAAGCTCGTTTAGTTGTCAAGCGATTTCATCAACGTTCAAGTCTTGACTATCATGAGACTTTTAGTCTAGTTATTAAGCATGCTACGATTCGGTTGGTGATTGGACATGCAACACATGTCAGCGGCCCTTACAACAGCTTGATGTGAACAATGCTTTTCTTCAAGGGAAGCTGCAGGAAAAAGTATACATGAGTCAACCACCTGGTTTTATTGACAAAGATCGGCCCAAATCATGTCTGTAAAACTTCATAAAGCAATATATGGTCTCAAACAGGCTCCACGTGCCTGGTACAATGAACTACGGAATTTTCTTCTTCAGACTGGTTTTGTTAATTCTCAAGTTGATGCTTCTTTATTTCATCCTCAGGAATGATGTGGTTACGTTATATATGTTGGTATATGTTGATGAAATCCTCCTTACAGGAAAACTCCCCATCGGCTATTACCTCTTTTATTCAAAAGCTCTCAGATCGTTTCTCGCTCAAAGACATGGGAGACTTATCATACTTTCTTGGTCTCGAAGTTATCCGATGTTTCCACTGGTATACGGCTAACACAACAGAAATATATGACTGATATTCTTTCTCGATTTATATGGTGGAAGCCAAGCCGGTCCCTACTCCTATGACGTCTTCTACATTGTCTCATGGGTACATGAGGTGTTTAGTTTGTCAGATCCTTCAGAGTATAGGGCTGCGGTTGGAAGTCTTCAATATCTTACTCTAGCACGGCCTGATATTGGTTTTGCGGTTAATCGTCTTTCTCAATTCATGCATGCTCCTACTACACATCATTGGGAGGCGGTTAAAACCCAGTCTTACGATACTTGATTGGCACGATAGACTAATGGTATATGGTTTTCTGTTTCGTCTTCTTTGTCTCTTACTGGTTATTCGGATGCAGATTGGGCATGAGATAATGATGATTATTCTTCAACGGGGGCGTATATTGTGTATCTTTAAACACATCTAATTTCTTGTTCATCTACAGAGGCTGAGTATAAATCAGTCACTGAAGGCATCATCTGAAGTTAAGTGGATGAAATCTCTTCTTTCAGAACTTGGTATTACAATTACTACTACTCCTACAGTTTTATTGTGCTAATATTGGAGTAACGAATCTGTGTGCAAATCCGGTTTTTCATTCAAGAATGAAGCATTTGGCGTTAAAACTATCACTTTGTGCAAGAACTCATTCAAAGTAGAGTGTTACGAGTGTCGCATATTAGCTATGTTGATCAGCTAGTTGATGGTCTTACAAAACCACTTCTAAAATCGCGATTTGAAGATATTCGGTTCAAGATTGGAGTAACACAGGGTTCTCCATATTGAGGGGGGCGTATTAGAGTATATATAATGAAATATTAAATTTTATTTTCCTTCTTTACTTGATATTATTTCTTTTATATATCTTCTAGATTCTTCCTTTGTAAGCTATATATATAGCCTCTTATACATCAATACAAAATGATCTTTTTTATCATTCCTACATTGGTGATGTAAAACACAAAGAGGCTGTTTTGGTCTTCAATTGTCGTTTAAAAACTTGAGTAGCAATGTGGTAACTGTTTTTAATTCTCTGGTTTCGTGTCTTCCCTCAGTTTCTTGTTCAATTAAATACTTCGGTCCATGTCTTTTACCTTCGAGCATCCTCTGAACATTTTCATTAGCTTTGGTCTATATGCTTATATAAACCATCAAACCCAACTTTTTTTTATTTTAACCGATTGAATTGACAAAAGATGATTTATACCATTTCCCCTCTCTGAATTCTAAACAATATCACATAAAGTTACACAAATCCTTTGAATCAAATTCTAGTAGAAAATTCTTATACGAAAATTAAATTGATCAAATGTACTTTTTCTATTGACGAGAAAAAATAACAATTGATTATTCTTTTTAGTTTATTTCACGTTGGAATAAGTATTTTACGCCATATCATAAACTATTACGTATCTAATATATTTTTGGAGGATAGGAAGAACTTTGGCTATGAACCCTATCTAGTTCTAAAAAAACAAAACAATATCGATCCATTTCGTTCGATCTTGTATTAGAACTCATTCTTTAGTCACTTATAAAACCCTTTAGTTTTGTTTTATCTCTGAAAATTCAAATACCAGGGTTCTAAATGAAGCTATCTCTTAACCGAATTAATAAGTAATATAATTTTTAACTCAAAATAATAATATGATTGACACAAGAACATGTATTCACTATTCACAAATAATTAGACTCCCAACAACTCGTTGCGACTCAATTATTTTAATAATTTTTATAATAATTAAAAAATTATATGTAACAAAGAATTGTAAAAGTCCATATATTGTCCACCTTAGAAGAGGCAAAGAGCATACCCTTCACGAGATTATCACATGTTCATCGGTCCTTCCTCCGTACATTACATGTTTTATCAAACTACTTGTTGTCAAAAACTTGCTTTATTTTCTAATTAATTAAAACAATTATTTTATCTAATTTATGTTATTTTATTCCTTACATAATTTACATACCTTACAATGAGATGAACAAGTAAAGAGATAAGAAAGCTTCGGTACTTTTGGTCTGGATCCGAGGGGTTCGAGGTAATGGGATAAGTATCGATGGCATTGTCTCTTATTTATTATATCATTGGGATAATTGTGTCCCCACATAAACATGGTTTACAACCCAATCAGTTTTTAAATACAATTTTACATCTCTTAATCATATTTTCATAAATATTTTTGTATTTTTTTTAACATAATCAATGGCACATACGTATATTTCAAATTCAAAATTTAATTATTCCAGAAAGGAAATATTTTTTTGATTCGCCTAAATGAAAGTTTTTTTTTTCTATTTTTCTATTAATAATAAAATTGATATATAATTATTAAAATTTATTTTAATTTTTCACATGTGGCTTTGGCTAATTCTTCTAGAAATGACACTTTTATGAGCTGACATGAAAAACGTTCAAAAATTTTGAGTTTAATTGACAGTCGAAAGTACATTCTTACATAATTTCAGTAATCAAACTAATCAGCACTTTGCAGATGTTTTAAAAAGAAATCATTCAGAGATTTAAGAAGTCTTGAGAATTTTTTGGAAACTTTTCTCGAACCTCGTGCGCAAACTATTCACGTGCATCGTAGCTAACTCATTTGCAAATTGTTGTTAATTACACATATCCCATATACCCAAAGATAACTCATTTGACTAAATTTGTAACGAAATATACTGGAATATCCCATATTAGAAAGATGAAAAATTAACCGACTAATATATAAGGTTCATTAGTTAATTCTATTTATTGTAAATTTATTTTAGATTAGAAACATATGAGTTCAAGATCAGTTCACCTATCACTTTTTTTATAAAAGTAATTTTCAATTTATGTGACTTGTATAAGTGACCTGGACTATTTTATGCTATTTCTGAGATAATAAGTTTTGAACTATTTTTTACTTATATCTCGAAAAAAACTTATTAAAATATTTTATATTGAAAAATGTGGAGATTTTTCATCTAATATGTATGTAAGGTTTATGAACCATTCAGTATTCACTAATTACTTTTTAAATTGAAAACTTATAATTCTTAATAAATTATTTTTGATATACATTAAAAAAATTGAACATCCACAGAACTCGAATCTCTTTGAATAAAAGTAAAATATCAAAATGTACTTCTGTAAATTATAAATTGTATAAACGTAAATTAAGTTTGTGACATGCAATCTGTATGACAAATATAATTAAGAAAGGTGAAAAGGAATTTTTAAATTGAATATTTATATATATATATATATATATATATATATATATGCGCGCGCATAAATTTATGGATACATATTACCGACATAAATTGAGATTTTTGATATCCTAAATTTCTATTAAAATTGAGTGAAAAACTTTTAGTTGAATATCTAGCCAACAAAATGGGGTATTTGTGTTTCTATTTGTATATATGTGTGATAGTTGCCTCTTTTATATTATTATCTTTTCCTGAAAACATAGGTATGTTATGTAATGATTATTTGTTCATCAACTTCAAATTTCACTAAAATTTCGGTTAAAATGTAATTGTTTCATTTCAGAAGTTTTTGACCATTCTAATCTATTATATAAGATAGAGATTTTTCACACATAACCAATTGATTTTGAGTTGGAAGGTCATAATTTAACATGTTTTCAGAACCCAAAATTTTATCCTATCATATATGCATGCTAATATGTGTTTATTATGGATTTGGCCAAACATGCATGTATTATGTTGATCTATATGTTGTGATGTTTCGAGATGTTTAGTTATATTACATCAGATTTAGGAGAATTCTAATATACTATATGAGATAAGAGCTTCTCCATTCTCCATTCATTGTCAATTAGTGAAACTAATAATTTAACAAATTCACTCAAATAAAAGAAAAATTACAAAAGAAAAAACCACACGCATATTCTCGGGCAAAACAAACGAAGGTAATCGCACACTATAATGATTTGATCAACATAAAATAAATGTTTATGTACACTGTAATATTTTATATTAGTTAATAAATTTATTGATATATGAATAGATTAATATAACAAAAAAAACTTAATTTGAGACTAGATAAATTTTTAATTTATAGTGTATATAAAACTTATGAAATATTTCATTGTATTCACACTGCTTATAACAAAATAATTACATAGATTGTTGAAAAACATATCAATATATAAGTTTATCACTGGACCGTGGAAAAGTTTTTCTTGTTTTTGTTAAGTAAGTATAGTCTATTCAATACATCAACTCATGTTGCTATATTAATAACAAAAAGAGTTCACATATTTTGGTTAAGTAAGAGTTAGAGATGAGATTGATAATGGATCCAACACATAACGAAAACGACAGCTTCGAAAGTATCACAGAAGAGAAAGAAAACACAATGCGCGTGGGGTTGCTTTGATTCCTTTGTAATCTTCCTACTTCTAAGAAACGTTGATATTGCATTCGTACCTCTAATTAAGAGAGAGAGAACGATAAAGATAATACAATTTTTAGTTTTAAATTTAAGTCTCGATTTTTTCCCTTTTTTTAAAAAATATACAAAAGTATATTAATTGAATGATGATAGAAAGTATGGGATGCAACTCCCTTTGTTATTTGTCTTTTTTCTTTTTGCAATTAGATTATAAAGTTTAATTCATAGTTCAAATCCCAAAGCTTCAAAATTAGTAAAAAAGTTTGTATAGTAACGACCTAGTCACAAAATATTTTTATGGCTATACGGTCGTTACTACGAAAAATGGTGGCTAATCGTTACTTTTTTTTAATGAAAATTCACAAATGAGTTACAATTTTGAACGTACAAATTAACCACATATATGCTTAGAAACGAAATCTAGTGGTTAAGTATTAAAGTCCACATCTACAATGTATAGTATTCTCTAGTGTCGAACTATAGTGAAAAAGATCGCAGATGTAGACTTAACTATTTGAGCAAAGATACTATTCTTGATTCATTTATTATATATCTATATATAGCCTACGTATATACATATGTGCATGTATGTGTTTATATATATGTTAAGTCTTACTCTCTTTGCACAACATCTCTATGTGTGTTAGGCATCTCTTTCGTTTCCTCTCACTTACAAAAACTCTCTCTCTCTCTCTCTTTCTCATCCTCTTGCTACCTCTTTCTCTTTCTCTCTTAAGAGATTTTTATAATTATGAAAGACACCAAGAAGAAAAAGCCATGCAGCAAAAAAGCTTGGAGGATACCTGAGAGAGCAAAAGGGAAGGCTTTTACATCATCAGAAGATGTGTGGTCATGCTTATTTGTTGGCATGACTAAACACTTGCAACTCTTGATCTCTACTTATGTGCATATGTACACATGCATGACGACCATATCTATGTTGTAGTACAAGTGTACAACGGTTTGGTTGAAGAAAGAGAGATCTGATCGTTGTGGTTGTGGCGATTTGCAATGTGAGGGAGATTTTCAAGCTGGAGATTAAACGGTTTTTAACCATTCATATCGTAATATCTTCGAGTCATATATTACTCGAATACGAGTTTAGATTATTGTTCTTTTAGTTAGTATGAAATTTATAATTAGAATAATATTTAATATTAGAGTAAGAAGAAGAAAAATAAGAACCTTTGTAAATGCATAGAGAGTAGCTGTTATGGATTTTTTTTGGTTAGGATATTTTCTTTGTCTCTCTTCTAAGTCTTCCATAATTGTTATACCATTAACAATGATAATAATAAAGATGCGAAGTAAAAATCATAAGAATTTGTTTTATTCCTTCAATAATTATATGCTTGAAATGAAGTCTCAGACTATTGTTTACGTAATTGAAAAACAGTTTCCTTTAATAATTTTTCCAAAAGGATTTAACATTCAGTGGGTCCAAACAAGCACATGTGCTTGATGATTTAAAGATAGGAGCAAGATATGAAAAGGTTTGATCTGATTGATAGCTAATTCCTTCCTCTCTTATTCGTAAATGTCAAATGATCTCTATTTACAATCATGTAATGTACAGAATCTTTTTTAATATACTAGTAATGTATTGAATGTAACAAAAAAATGTATTGAATGTAGAAAACTAAATATTTGGTAGCCAGTTGGATGATGACAACCTACATCTCAAAATGTAAATTCGTACAAGTTTTAGTTTGATTTTCGCTCAAAATTTAAAACATTGTTTAAATTAGTTGAGTCTAAATATGTTTAGAGGATGTAGAATTCTTACTAGTATCGCGTCAACGATCGAGTCTTTCAAGTATAGATGTTTTGAACGAAAATGCTTGTCGAACTTTAATCTCTATATAGAATATGCTAGATTTATTCGGATTAGCCTCTTGATAAAAAGAAAAGCTGATATATACCTTCATGCCGGAATGAGCATGTATTCAACATGATATATATGGTTAAGATTAAAAGCTAAATACTACATAAAAAAGTGTTAAATCATTGTTTGAAGATATAAAGCTGCATAGCATGAAAATAACAAGGCCATATTTGTATGGTAAGAACAAAACAAGAGAGAGTGATTAGTGATTACTGTATAGAATTGTGTCTTATTACCGAGTTTGGGTTACAATGCATATTGAGAGGAACTGACAAGAAATTGAAGAGTGACCAATGAGAAAGTGCCAAAAGGATACTCTTAGTGATAGTGATGACAGCTTTAATGTCTGCCCACGAGTTAAGACCCACTCACACTTACCATCAGATCCGATCGCCACATCATCTCTTGTTTACCTTCTCATTAGGACCCACTCACACAATTTTGAGTCATTACCACTAGACCTTTCAATCCAAAGACCAATTAGGTAGATTATGTAGAACCCAAAAAAGGGAATCCAAAATGTTGAATTGTCAACAATGTTTTGTCACAGAAAACAATTGGAGTCGAGATTCAAAAAATTTCTTTCCTTAACTTGAACTATCATCCGTAGTGTGACGGTTTTCAGTGATAATCGAATCCAAAGATAAAACCAATACATATTGATTTCTCAAACACTAGAAATCAATACCAACGAACGAAAAATCTATAAACTCTCGAGTACTTACTCTTTAATAGCAGGGGATCGAAATCGAGTGTTTTAGAATTTCTTTAGGGATTCGAAAATTGTCACTCTAAAAGAATGAAAGAGGTCTTATATTTATATAGGAAGAAAGCCAGGCGTTGAGAAGAAGGTGCAATTAAACGCACGCGGAGACCCCCTCGGGGTCTATTTCCAAGACCAAGACCAAGCCAGGCCCGGCTCGGCTCGGCGCGTGCGTGTGGTCTTTTCCTTTCTCACTCACACACTCCATAGTATTAGACTTTTGAGCCATGATATAATTATATCTTTATATATACAACACATGAAAATCTCAAGCTTTCAATGTGGGACAAATGACATTATTTTTGTCAAAAATAACTCCAAACTCGTAGGCCCATTAGGACCATTTCAATTCACTCTTGTCCAATTATTTTTAAACCCAAAGACTTTAAATAATGGCCCAACAATCCCCCACATGAATAGAAATCACTCTAGACATATGCAGACTCGAAAAATAAATATACTCTAAACGTCCTAAACTTTAACACAATCTACTAGACTAGAAGACTTACTTAACTAGACTAGACAGACTTTCGAGAGTATAAACGAAAATGTAGTTGAATCTGACAGGTTGCATTTTTCAGCTTTGAACCAATCATTTTTAATATCTGTCGGATTTACTTGGCCGGGAGGTGAACATGATGTCTTGAACCACCCGAACTTTAATGTAAACCTAGACAACATGTATCGCGCAACAATATTTTCTGGTAGAGTTTTGTTCTCTATTTACGTTCATTTCGGCCCTGAACATTTCCTGGTTTATTGTGAGTGAACTTGGAGAAGTTAGTCTATCTCTCATTCTCCTAGAAACGACCACATTTCACACTCACTAGGTGATCTGCCAGTAGTTACTTTTCAGAATTATCCTGTCATGCTCCTCTGTTGTGAAACTATGGAATCATTAAAAGCCAATTCTTATCCTTATACATACATACAGGAGGCACTGCATATCTTCGAATGGACTAGGTATAGACAGAAAGTCTTACAGTGCTCATCGATTCCATTTGATTTAGTTTTTTCTTTGAACCTACATCTTGGGATCTCCAATCACGTAGGTAGAGTGTCCATCAAAATTCGTTTTACTTCTTAATTCATAGGCTTCAAACCCATTCTTCTTGAAGATTTTAGAACTTGTACTCGTGCTAGTCCTTTGGTGAAAGGATCAACTAGATTGTCACACGATTTGACATAATCCACATTGATTACTTCGGTTGTGATCAAGTTCCTAATGGTTTTATGATGTCTTCTAATATGACGAGACTTACCATTATATAAATTGTTATGTGCACGAACAATTGCTGATTGACTATCACAATTCATGCGAATAGCTGGCACATGTTTATCCCATTCGGGAATGTCTTCTAGCCAGTTCGAAGCCATTCTGCTTCTGCAGCCGCTGCATCAAGAGTTATGAACTCTAACTCCATAGTGGATCTAGCTTGGACTGTTTGTTTAGAAAATTTCCAAGACACTGCTCGACCGGCAAGCGTAAAGATATAGCCACTCGTTGACTTCGAGTTTTTAGATTCGGATATCCAGTTTGCATCGCTATATCCCTCCAAAGTTTCAGGCTCTTTACCATAGTGCAAGCCGTCATATTTGGTATAACGTAAGTAGTTAATACTCTAGTTATACCTTGCCAATGTTTATGTCATGGATTACTTGTGTAGCGACTTAGTACATTTACTGCGTGCGCTAAATCGACTCTAGTACAGTTTGTTAAGTACATCAGACTCTCGATCACTCTCGCATACTCTACTTGTGATACCGCTTCACCAGATTTTTTTGTCAGGTGAAGTTGGGCATTGACATGAGTTTTTGCTGTCCCGTTTGAGTACACTTTAAACATTTGAAGTATACTTTTAGCATAATGGGCTTGGGATAACGTAATACCTTCAGTTATCCTTATGATCTTAATCTCTGGGATTACATCCGCAAGCCCCATGTCTTTCATATCAAACTTTTGTCTAAGCATGTTCTTAGTCTGAATGATTAGTTCTTTCTTACTACCCATTATGAGAATATCATCTACGTATAAACATAAAAGGGCATACCTATATCGAGTACATTTTGCGTAAATACATTTAACATACTCGTTTATGCTGAATCCATTTTCTTTCATTACATTGTCAAACTTCTCATGCCATTGTTTTGGAGCTTGCTTAAGTTTATACAATGATTTTACAAGTCTACACACTTTGTTTTCTTGTTCGGGGACAACGAACCCTTCATGTTGTTTCATATAAATTTCCTCTTCTAATTTTCCATTTAGAAAAGCAGTTTTCACATCCATTTGATGGATTTCTAGGCCTCTTAATGCTGTTATACCAATCAACATTCTTATTGAAGTTATTCTCGTTACTGGAGAACAAGTGTCAAAGAAATCCAGTCCTTCTTTGTGGTGGAATCCTTGTACCACTAGCCTAGCTTTGTACTTATCTACAGAGCCATCAGTTTTCAACTTTGTTCTGAAGAGCCACTTAGACCTGAGTGCTTTAAAACCTTCAGGGAGATCGGTTAACTCATAAGTGTGATTTTGCACAATGGAGTCCATCTCACTGTTGACAGCTTCCTTCCAGAAAGGTGCATTTGGTGTAGTCATGGCTTCTGTGAACGTTCGAGGTTCGTTTTCACAGAGAAAAACCATCATGAAGTCATCACCAAAGGATTTTTCCTTACGTGCTCTCTTGCTATGTCTAGGTTCCTCTTCACATGAAAATCTCAAACTTTCAATGTGGGACAAATGACATTATTTTTGTCAAAATTAAGTCTAAACCCGTAGGGCCATTAGGTTCATTTCAATTCACTCTTATCCAGTTATTTTTAAACTCAAAGGCTTTAAATAATGGCCCTACAGATTAAAGGGTTTATGAAAAAAAAGTTTGGCATGTCCAGTGGACATTACTGAGACCACTTTAGTCTAGTGGTAATAGTTATTTGACTTGTTTCCTACCATCACACTTCGATTTTATCTCTTTTAAGAGGTCAGTGGACTCCTTACAAAATAAAATAAAAATTATGATAAGAAAATATGCTAAAGGCAATATTTTTTTGCCCATCAATTTTTGATGTCATGTTCCACCTTTTTTTGCATCCAGCAAGAGAAGCACGTTTGGGTGGGCATGTATACTTCTATTGGATGTATCCATTTGAGTGGTACTAGTTTCATCTTTTTGCCTTCTTCATATATAATTTTCATGTCATAAGATATTGTTTGTAACCTAATATCATATTTAATTTATATGTAGGTACATGAAAACATTGAAGGCATATGTTAAAAACTATGCTAGATCGGAAGCATGTATGGCTGAGGGATACTTAGCTGGAGAATACATATCATTTTGCTTAGATTTCCTACAAAGTTTTGTTCTAATTCAGGAAGCAGTGAACCATAATGAAGATGTTGAGGTCGATGACCTTGTACTTGAAGGACGGACACTGCAGAAGGCTACATAGATTATCCTCTCAGGTAAAGAGAAAGATATAGCACACCGGTATATGTTGATGAACAAGGCATTTATAATCCATATGTTCAGTAAGTTCAGTCTGTTTTAAACTACAATTTTATTACAATAGATAATATGAAGTTAATTTCTATACTCTTAGAAAACATGATGCATTTAGCAGAGTTGTAGAATGTGGATGTAAGATGTGCCAAAAATGAAACTTTGCTATGGCAAACAAATACTAAACTTTTGCAGAGTGGATAAAGCAAAAGGTATATATAGCTATTTTTTATTTCAGTCATTAACAATATTGCGTGAACTCTATTTCAAACACTAACACTATAAATATATGTACACTTCATATACCCAGTAACTCAAAGCTTCATTTGACTAAGCTTAGGTGGTTGGCATTTGGACCGAGATTAAGTGCATTTGGGCCAACACAGGTAATGGTGTGAAAGAAGATGATGAATTCACACTTGTAACCTCCATATGAACCAATCAGTGTATCTAAATGATCCATACATATTAGCATCACAGGAAAAACATATTTTGTACTCTAGAGAAGACGATTCTTCTACATGGTATGTTGTTATGAGGGCAAAACCTAGGGGTTATCATGAGCTAGAGTCATAAGAGGAGGTTGCGGCATCATTACCACTTCATGATGTTAAAGCTTTAGAGAAAATTAATCATCTAATGATGAAATTTTCTGTTAGGGATGATTGTGATGGTGTTCTTGTCGATTGAGATGAACTATAAGTTATGTTTAACTATTGTTTGATATATGGTATCACAGGTGAAACATGGCTAAGATGAGGGGAGGCCTTTCTCGCCATAATGCGCGTCAATAAGTGGTTGATCAAGTACATGAAAAACCTGTAAAAATGGAAGAAACAAGAATTTATAAAGCTCACTAGTTTAGGAGAAATTGTAAAGTAAGAAGAAGTACCTACAGATTTGGCTGGTGAGCAATGATAACAGGGATTTACTATCAAATAAACCTACTGTTACATGTGATCAACGCAGTACAGTAAGTCGTCAATCCAAGTGGGCTAGTAACTAGCAATCAGAATACAATCTACTCAACCTAATCCAAACCAATCATGATTAAGGTAAGTGTTTTGGTGCAAATTAAACTAGATGAAAACAGAGCACTAAAACAAAGTATCAAAACAGAGCATAAAAACAGAGTGAAAATAGAGTACGAAAACAGAGCAAAAACAGAGTATCAAAAACAGAGCAAACGAAACAGAGAAATGTGCAAAAACAGAGCATATCTAAAACAGAGTTTTAGCCTAAAAATATAGCAAGAATGATCACGAAAATTATGGGAGAAAATGGGTTCTTGAGGTTAGGGATCGATGATCAAAGCATTCATAGGGGTTCCAGACTTGTTTATCAACCTATTTAGATGACCTCTAGGCAAGGAATCACATCAACCACATTCATTCTCATGCAATGAGACCGCTCTTAAACCACAACCAGACTTGATTCTCACCAACGATTAGTGGCTTAAGAGGCAGTAAACACAGACCTAACAAAGCCTAAAAACACCCTAGACAATCAATCTATAGAGCTTGGAGAAGTTATCTCAACCTAAGTTCATTCAAGCATTTACACAAACACCTTGTGGGTGGGAAATACCAAACCATCAGATTTCAATTGATCAAAGAGAAATAGGCATTAAACACACTTAAACTGAAGAGATTTAAGCCTAATCAACCCTAAACAAGTATGAAAACCCATAGATCTACCCTAATCTCACCATCTCCTCAAGAACTCTAATGGATCTACTCAAAATTCATGATGAAGAACATAAACCCAGAATCATAAATCATTAACATCAAAAGATAGATCAAGAAGAGATGAACAACAATGATTAAAAACAGAAAATCAAATAACCAAAAGATCAACAAGGATCTAAGATTCAAGAGAGAGATTACAAGAGAAAAAACCTTTTTGTGATTAAGAGAAAAGTAAAATGTGGGTTCTTTGCCTAATTATATTAAGAAGGTATTTATATTTCTTTTTACAAAAAACCTTTAAAAGTCCACTCTGAAAAAAGTCAATGTTTTTATGGGCGAATAACCGCTCGACCAAGTGGTGGTCGAGTGTGTTGGTCGAGCGTCAGTGAGATATGCCAGACTCTAGATCACATCCTGAACTTCAACTCTAGGCCGAAAAATTCACCCACGGGTCTTCTTGTAGTCCAAAATACTCCATAATAAGCTTTTAAAGTACCTTAAATCCACTTTTATGCAATGTATGCAATGTCCAATACCAAATACGCATAATAGACTTAAAAGGCCCTAAAACGATGATAATACTGCAAATATGAATGCAAAATGTGCTAGATAATGCCCCTAAAATATGCTAAAATGCAGACACATCAAGCAAATACATGAAGGAATAGCTACATATTTGGATGGTGAACAAGCACAGGAAGGAGTATGTACATATTTGACTAATGCAGATGATCATGGAATTCATGAGGCTGACGATACAGCAAATGACCAAGGAAGTAATGGGGATGACAATACTGCAGAAAAAGAAATTGAGGACCAACCTTCACAGCCAACTACAACTGAAGGTGGCCAAATAGAAGAGTCAACAAAAAGAAAAAGAAATAAAAGAGGACTAACCAGAATGCGAAAAGTGGCAAAAAGGATCTTGAAGAAAAAGTAAATGTGGAATTCACTGATATCGGGAAACATGCTCGTTCTGGATCGGTAACATTGTCATCTTTTCTTTGTCCACTTGTTAGGGAGCATGTTCTGGTACTTCTTGAAGATTGAAGGAAGCTTGATTCTCAGACAAAAGAAACAATATGGGACAAAATTTAGGTATATGCATTATTCTGTTATTTTATAAGCAATAAAACTATTGAGCTTGAACATTGAAACTTATCAAACAGAGGAGGTCTAACTTGAAAGAAGACTGGCAAAAGGATTCTGTTTTCAAGCAAATGGGTTGCTTGTGGAGAGCTTCAAAATCCAGACTTGTAAACCAAGTACGAGTTGCAAAAGATAACTCAAAAATACTTATGTTAAAACCAAGCAACATCCAATCTGTCAGCACTTGGAACAGTTGTGTGAAGACAAGGACTAACCCTTCTTTTATGGTAAGAAAGTTTTAATTTTGAAAAACCTTGGTCGTTTCTATTGTTTAGTCTTAAATTTTCTGTAAACTTTTATGGCTTTGTTTTGTTGAAAGCTATGGTTTCATGTTCACTTGTTTGTGTATTGATTTTTCAGGTAAAAAGCGAGGGATACAGAGAATTGAGGAGGTCTCAAATTCCACATACGACAAGCCGCAAGGGAATGTTTCAACTAGCTCATGATATGATATCTTTCATTCATCTTGTAATTTCTTTTGGTAAAATATGGTTAGTGCTGATAGGTAGAATGTCGAATTGTAGAAGAAAAAGAGTGATGATCCAAGAAAGATCACTAGGAGTAAAGTTTGGATTGCTAGACACACTCATGTTGATGGAACGCCTGTTAGACCTGAGTTAGTAGATAAAATTGTAAGTATAATCATCCATCAGCTTTGCTCTGTCATTGTTATTAGATGTTCTATCATACCCATATTATGATAATTTTATTTATCAGGAACAAATACAATCACTGGATAGTCAAATGGACTCAACAACAAATGATAATATAAGAGAAGATGTTATTAGTCAAGTGTTGGGGAATGACAAATCGGGACGAGTAAGAGAAATGAGCAGAGGAATCACTGCTACCAAGCTAGCGTTCCTACAATCTAGAGACGCCCATATGCAGAAACTTGAAGCGACACAAGTTGAATTTCTTAGTAAAGAGGAAGAGTTGCAGAATGTGGTCAGTGTTTTAGCTGGAAAAAGGGTAAGCTTTTGATGTCTTTGTATTAAATGTTGCATGACAGCAATGTATGGATTCATGAACTCTTCTTATTTCTGCTTGTCAGACTTTATGTGATGATATGGGTTCTCAATCAGAAGTGAGTTATGTTTGGAAAAGAATGCCAACGGTGCCATCTTCTAGATTGGTTTGTGTACAAAGATGTTGTGGTTTCTGAAGGGAAATTCTACTCCGTTGAACCAACATACAAGATTGGTAGAATTTTATTGGGTCCTAATGTAGTGGCTGTAGTTGTGAAGACAACATTAAACCCAACATCATTTGTTTGAAGACCTACAACAGATGTGTTCTCATTTGACCAAGTTGTGGGAGTCAAGATAGCATGGCCAATGGATAAAGTGATTTTGGATACTGATGTCGTCTCCTCTAGTGGAAATTAGATTCATGGATTTGCAGTAAGTGTTATTATCTTGTTTTCATATATATTACTTTGGTTAAAATCATCAAAGTACTGAATATGTGTGCATTCACAATATGATACAAGTACTGATGAATTACTTGAAAGATGTAGGATTCTTGATTGGAATACAGATGAGCTTGTTGCAGAGGGTGTTGTGTGTTCAAATCAGATATAGATGGTGAGTAATATTCCTCTAGGTCTGAATGTAGTTGTTCAGAAGATTAATAAGGTGATCAAAAATGGTGCTTATTTGTGGAGACCAAGTGATGAAATATTTTTGATGGGTGATGCAATTAATTCGAAGGTTGCATGGCCAATTCATAAGATAGAAATTGTTAAAACAGATGCACGGGAATCAGTGAGAAGATCAGCAATGGTATTTATCTGACATGTATCAAATATATAAGTTTAGTTACAAGAGTACTTGATGCACGAGAATCTGATAAATATCTTATAACTTCTTACAAAGTGCAAGTAACAGCATAAGTACCAGCAAAAATGCAATAACAGTGAAAAAATGCATCTTATTAGATTGCAATTACTCAGGAAAAAGAGCCGCAATTGGCCGAATATGCTCATCCGATCCAGCAGATGTTGTGCATTTTGTCCCATTAGGTCCCAATGCTACCAAGGTGTGGGTAGATATATCTAAAATTGATGTTGCAAAAGTATGGAGACCAACTTCAGAAATCAAATTCATAAAGGACGCAATCGGCACTACACTCGCTTAGCCTACTGATAAAATAATTGTTCTTTGATTCAAGTGTAGACTCTTATTATATATAACACTACATACGTTTGTTCTTCTGGTTTTATCAATAGTACTCTTATAATATAACTAAGTTTGTTCTCCTTTGAAGTGTAGACTCTTATTACATATATATAACTACATTTGTTTTCCAAATTTTTATGAGTTGTACACTTACATATATATAACTCAATTTGTTTCCAAGTTTTATCAATTGTACTCTTACTATTACATTCAATGTGATACGTAATGTGTCATGTATCATCTTAATCAAATACATGGATCGTAATTGCCATTAGACACTTGTTTTGATTCTTGAATTATATTCATGAATTCATTAAAAATAGTTTTAGATTACAGATAAGCAAAAATTATGAGATATAGGACTTGTTTTAATTCTCAAATTAGATTTTTATATTAGTTTAATAAGCATATCAGTTTAAAAATTATTCAGTCGGCTTCTAAACTAATTAAGTTTAATATATAGTTTTGTTCCTTTAAATTATTTTCATTAAATAATATAAAAAATTTAATTAGTTGATAATCAAATAAAATAGGAGCCAATAGGAACACATCACTAGGATTAGCGTGTGTAATCTTACACCGTACGATCGTTTATCTTCTCATTCTTTTATTTCAATCTAAATCTTCCATATTATGATTTTATTTTCCCTGATGGTTATATCTAAGTCGGCGACTCCTCCGTCTCTTATAGGTTATATAAGTCGAAAAACATTGACGATCTTGAGAAGGAGATCCATGCTCTGAGATGTTGTAAGGAGATTCATGCTCTGAGATGTTTAGTAATACACATGAGAAGCTCTCCTCATCTTTCTAAGGTTTCCAATCGCTCCTTAAACATACTCGCTTTGAGGTTTTTTTGCACTTTTGTTGTTTGATTAACTCAAGCTTATTGAATCTCACATCCAACTCAGGGGGGACGGGGAAAGCTAAAGGCGCAAAACCTTTGACCTTTCGCTCTAGTGATTCACGGACAACATGGAATTCTATCAGACTCTGAAAAGCCTTGCTTCGTACGCTCTCCCAACCATAAAACACTTTTTATTTTGTTCCTCTAGCGGTAAGGTATGTCTATGTCTTTTGAGTATCAAATATGTTTCAAACTCATTAGAGCACAAAGTTAACAAATTCGATTTGTGTTTTCTTCGAGTTATTTAGGCATCAAATTATCAAATGGGAGGAAGAAATAAGGTATTGTGTATTTGATTTTTCCATTGTATCCTATAGGTAGTTGATTTGTAATTTTCTTTTTTGCAGGCTAAAGTTACTTACATTGAAGATGAAAAAGATAATCTTTCTGGATTTCACCCTGGAGAAAAAAATCATAAAGATATTAATTAGGATGAAATTTATTTTTGCATTATTATAATTTTTTAAATTTATATATTTTATGTATTTCATTATTTTGTATTGTGGTTTTAAGACAATCAATTCAAGAAATTTTCAGAAATCAATTTTCAATTTCCATTTCTCCAATTATCAAATGATAAAACAATGCAATTTGTGTATTTTATTTTAAAAATTCTGTAAAGATTATAATTGCTTTACAATACAACAATGATCTTTTCAGATGCTATTGATATTTATTATAATTGCTATCAGATAATGAAATTGATAAAAATACAAACGCTATGAAAGTTAAAATTAAAAAATATAAAAATGCTATGAAAATAATATCAAAACTGGGCGAACAACAACAATTATAACTAAATATGAAACGCTATTATAGTAAAATAAAATGATATAACTAAGTTTACATAACATAATAAACTCGCTATTGTTTCATTAATAATTGCATAACACAAACCGCTATGTTAAATGAATTTAACATAACACTAACCAAAACCGCTATGAAAGTTGATGGACCTATTATTGTGGGTGATGTCATAGTGCTTTGTACAATGCTATGGTATGATTTCATAGCGTTTTTCCGGCGTTATGAAAAGTCATTTTTCCTGTAGCGAGGAAACATGGACATCAAAGAGTATTATTATAGAATATGGGTTAATGATTGTATATAAAAGTCAGTGATACATATATTTACACGTCAAACTCGAAAACTAAATTAAAATAATGATAAAACCCATACAGGATACAAATATTGTAGTATGTACCTGTAGATTCTTATTAGCGATTACTACTCATATATTCTAGATTATGGTCATTTATATATTTGAGAGACGACAGATCTAAACATCGTTGGATCTTCCGAACTATGTTTACACCTCTGTCTCCAATTTGACATTGTCGAATTATAATGCAAAAAAAATGTTGTGATTACAAATTTACCATTCATATCATTACAGAAGCCCATCATTATATTCCCACACAGCCCATCTTCTATTGTTTCATTTTCTTGTTCCCCTTCTAACATTTTTTCTGTTAATTGAAATATTACCTGATTATTATTATTTTGAAATTTACTGATTTTTACATTGATTTTACATAAAGGAAAATATTTGATTTAGAAATTATCAATTATAAAAAAAATCATAAAAAGTAAATTTAATAAATTAAGAAAATATGCATATACAATCAATTATTATTAATACAATTCTTGAACTATCTAATTTTTTATAAAACAAAATTCTGGAGCACCTTTTGGATCAGTACACATTTTATTGATCCAGATGAAATTAGTCCATTCGCATGTCTAATTCCAAAATAACATAAGTGAATATTTTATTGGTTCAAACAGAAAATGATGTATCTAAAGCTGTTCGTAGTACAAGTAAATTATTTTATAATGGCCTTGTTTACAAAAGGCAACTTTTCCATTTAAAAACTAATTAAATGATACTTTATGAAACTACAAAAATAATAATTTACGTAAATTATTCAGAACTATTACAATCAATCGTATTTTAGTTGATCACTGATTTATAAAAGTTAACAATTAATTTGTTTAACTAGGTTTTGAAGAGAGTAGATACATCTTACATCTTTAGCTAATCACATATAGACTGTGAATTTTTTCTATGTTCTTATAGCTAAAGATAAAGTTCGGAGATACCATCACTTGATCAAATAAAAAAATAAAATACGATAAATTCTCATTGGAAAAGTAAAACATACACACACACAAAACAGTCCTCCATTGAAGACTCTCTCATCTCCACCATAAACAAGCACATCCTCCAATGTTCCATCTGCAACAAGCTTTTGAAATCAATGCCAACCCAAATTTGAGTACTCTGTAAACCCTAATCTCTCCTTCATATCAATTCCTCAGTTTGGTGTTTGCCATTTCTTACTTCTCAGATCTCCAGTACGATTTCTCCATTCTAAAGCTTGTTAGCTGTCTTAATATCACGACTTTTTCACAGACCATCCCAGCTTCTCATCTTTATAAACTCAAAACTCTAAAAATTAAACACTAAATCCAAAAACTAAAATTTAAGCCCTAACTTCTCATCAAACCTAAATTCTTCACCTCAAAACCTATATATATATATATATACCCATATATATGTGTATGATATTCTAAAGATTTAACTTATTTCTTTCACTTGAATTTCATAGAAAAAGATTTCTCAAAAATATTCTTTTAAAACTATTTATTATTAATCCTTATATCTCAGCTTTTTTGAGCATTTATAATGATATTTCAATGTGGACACAAAAAAAAACATTACTAATATATGTATATACAGATCAAAATGCTATATTTTGTATGGTTTGCATATAACTTAGTTGGACGCACATATATTATCATAGTGGAATTAGTGGTCACTCTAAATGAGGACAACCCTTGACTAATAGGTAGGGACGTCAAAAAACAAATTTCATAAACGACAAATCTTTTTAGAATCTTCAATTGTACCAGAAACCAACTCAGGTCACATTAAAGCCTCTCTTTTTTTTCTTTTGACAAAACCTTAAAAAAAAAGGGTAATGATTCATTATGATTACATTTATTCCATATCTATCGTTTCACTAACCGGTCAAAACTTTTAATTCCACAAAAAAAAAAGATCTGAATTTTCATTTTCATGGTATGTAGGAAGAGTTCATAACTAGCTGGACCAAAAAATAAAACTGTGAAGATACTGTACATTGAAGAACATCCATCGCCTTCAATGAATCCTGACTCTTAAAAGTCGGATAATTATTAGTGAAAAGGAAACAAATCCTTTCAGATATCGTCCTCTGTTGCTGAATTATTATTTTTTGGACTTTTTCTCGATTTTATGGGCCATTGTAATTATATTTGTGGAGCACTAAATACGAAGGTAACTACTTGTATATTTATACGTAGTAAAAAGTATTCTCTAAGATTATTCTATAAGTAGTTTGAGCTTGAGGTTAATCCCAGTATATAAGCTCTCGGATCTGGAAACCCTAGAAAAAGTTGTAAACCCTAGTCTACAATTTACCTGTAAATTGAGTGAGAGAGGAAAAAACATTCTATCTAAATCAGATCTTTCTCAAGCAGATCTTCAATAAGCAAAAGACAAACTCATGTGTTCATCACTTTACACTTCATAATTTTCTTGCTATAAATATCTTTCATGTCTATATATATCACCATTAAAATCTCTATGTAGCCTTTTTATCCTTTCTTCAGTGTGGAAAATTGTTGGCTTACTCTTTTTCTTTCTCTAATTCTCTCTTTTTAATGATGTGAAAGTTGTGGTTTTGTTTCTTTAAGAAAGGTATATTTTAGGTTTTGATTCTCTTGATTATTGAAGATTTCTTAAGTTCAGTGATGTCTTCTTCCAACAATGTTTACAATGATGATGGAAATTACAACAATGGAGTGTATCCACTCTCTCTTTACCTTTCTTCAGTCTCAGGCAATCAAGCCATCATTCGCAACCCTTACAATCATCAGTTAACAGCATCTCTACCTCAAATGGTATCAACAGTGCCTGACTCTGTGGCCGATTACAAGATATTTAACTCAAACAATCCTGTGAGTCAGCAAGGTTTTGAATTTCCTGAGGTTTCCAAGGAAATCAAGAAGGCGGTGAAGAAGGACAGGCATAGCAAGATTCATACTGCACAAGGCCTAAGAGACAGGAGGGTAAGACTTTCTATTGGAGTTGCTCGTGAATTTTTTGATCTCCAAGATATGTTGGGGTTTGATAAAGCTAGTAAAACGTTAGACTGGCTACTCAAGCAATCAAGAAAAGCCATAAAAGAGGTTGTTCAAGCAAAAAGTCTCAACAATGATGATGAAGATTTTGGAAACTATGGAAGCTATGTAGAGGGAAAAGAAGATGAGGAGGATGAGGATGGTAGTAATAGCTTTGTGAATGGTTCAAGCCCCAACTCATTCCAAAAAGAATTGGTGAGTGAGGTTAAGAAGGCAGAGAAGAGAAAGAAGAAGAGTGACTTTAGCAACATCTCATCAAAGGGATCAATAGGAAAAAGAAAGGAAAGAACATGTGAGATGTCCTTTGAACTATAATATTTGCTGGCAGGTTTCCTTCATTGAAGATTATAGAACTCTTGAATGGGTCCATGATTTTAGATTGTGTGATATCTGAGACAGCTTCTAGATGATCAAAGGACATCTCACATGTTCTTTCCTTTCTTTTTCCTATTGATCCCTTTGATGAGATGTTGCTAAAGTCACTCTTCTTCTTTCTCTTCTCTGCCTTCTTAACCTCACTCACCAATTCTTTTTGGAATGAGTTGGGGCTTGAACCATTCACAAAGCTATTACTACCATCCTCATCCTCCTCATCTTCTTTTCCCTCTACATAGCTTCCATAGTTTCCAAAATCTTCATCATCATTGTTGAGACTTTTTGCTTGAACAACCTCTTTTATGGCTTTTCTTGATTGCTTGAGTAGCCAGTCTAACGTTTTACTAGCTTTATCAAACCCCAACATATCTTGGAGATCAAAAAATTCACGAGCAACTCCAATAGAAAGTCTTACCCTCCTGTCTCTTAGGCCTTGTGCAGTATGAATCTTGCTATGCCTGTCCTTCTTCACCGCCTTCTTGATTTCCTTGGAAACCTCAGGAAATTCAAAACCTTGCTGACTCACAGGATTGTTTGAGTTAAATATCTTGTAATCGGCCACAGAGTCAGGCACTGTTGATACCATTTGAGGTAGAGATGCTGTTAACTGATGATTGTAAGGGTTGCGAATGATGGCTTGATTGCCTGAGACTGAAGAAAGGTAAAGAGAGAGTGGATACACTCCATTGTTGTAATTTCCATCATCATTGTAAACATTGTTGGAAGAAGACATCACTGAACTTAAGAAATCTTCAATAATCAAGAGAATCAAAACCTAAAATATACCTTTCTTAAAGAAACAAAACCACAACTTTCACATCATTAAAAAGAGAGAATTAGAGAAAGAAAAAGAGTAAGCCAACAATTTTCCACACTGAAGAAAGGATAAAAAGGCTACATAGAGATTTTAATGGTGATATATATAGACATGAAAGATATTTATAGCAAGAAAATTATGAAGTGTAAAGTGATGAACACATGAGTTTGTCTTTTGCTTATTGAAGATCTGCTTGAGAAAGATCTGATTTAGATAGAATGTTTTTTCCTCTCTCACTCAATTTACAGGTAAATTGTATACTCTCTTGCTCGCAGGATACATATATTTTGCAATTAATTATGCGTTTTGAAGCCGAATAGGTTTTGTTTATTATGGCCAATTTTGTTTCTTTTGTCTAGTTAGATTGATAAACAAAGGAGAATTGAGAAGAACACTAAAGCAGTGGAATAAAATGATATCCCGGAAACAACTTCCAAAACAAAAGAAATCATATGAACGCAACACAAAAAATATCTTGGAACCAACATCTAAGAACTAAAGTAATTGATTTTTAAGGGCTTTTTTGGAAAAAAGAAATCAATGCTATATTTTCAAGTACGATATGCGTATGGCTCTTGATAATTAGGTCAAACTTCATAACTAAAGATGTCAGCAATTTTATTTGATTGTAAAGAGAACTCAATGTTTTGAAGTGATATCGAAGTAGTTTATTACTAAAGATAGAACATAAGGAAGATTAGTCAATTCATGTGACGTGTTATGAATTTTTTTCAAAGTTGATAGTATTTGAAATTTAATTTTTGTCACTTTAGATTTTAGAACTATATAAACTTAATTTAAGATTTAGTCGGAAATTTGTAAAAGGTTATTCAACTAGTATATAAACCATAAAGAAAGAACAGACTATTTAGGGAAGAGACATATTTGAATGTTAAGTGTTGGAAAAATGTTTTAAGAAAAGCTACAAGATCTGTCTACATTTCTGATTTGTCGATCATTTTAAATTTTAACTGCTAAATAAATTTACGATTAGCATTCACGGAGTTGCTTTCTGTTGAGAATTTGTTACGAAAAATAGACATTACTGCAGATTGGATAATTGCTGACAGATTCTTGATGGAAAAATATAATGATAAGTTATGGGTTTTTAATTTAAAATTAATCGGTAATAAATGGAATGACTAATGTATTTTATATATGTAGATTAAAATAATTACAAAATTTTTCAACATGATTTTTAGAGATGTTGACTGCAATGGATCCAAACATAATATCTTGAAGTATCACAACAATACACATCTTATTTATTAGACCAATTTTAGACTTTAATACTATAATAAATTATAAAATTCAACTAAGAAAATGATAATTTAGATCTTAAACATTATCGTAACTTCTTGTAAGACATAATCCCCGCTTGTGTCGAGAACTTCGTCTCTAGTCAATTTTTTTTTTTGGTAGTATATTTGATTTGAAAGCTTCAAGATAAGGAGTTACAAATTATGTTATAAGGCTGAACATTCACGTTGGAACTACCAAGATAACGACGATCAATATGAATTTTGTTTTAATATTGGAAGAATTTTTATCTGATCAGAAATAGACTCACTCGTATACTTTTTTTTTTCAACTGGACCACAAATAGCCGGTCTATTAGCCAAGTTTTTGTAAATGCAAGCGGGGGACTCGATCCCAGGATGTGTAAGTGCGCATGCCTCTTTTGGACTTATTACATGCCAATAGGCTAAATGTCACTTGCGACTCACTCGTATACTTAGAGCAACATTATCAATGAGATACTCAAAAATAAATATCTTACTAATGTTTTAATTAAAAAATTGTATTGTGCGCATAGAAGTAGAGTCAATATTGACAAAAAAAAAAAGCAAAGTCAATAAAATCCAATTAAAATATGATACATAGAAGAAAAATTTCTTAATTTTTTTGAATAGATTATTAAATAATAAACTCTTCTGATCCACTATCCTGGTTTCTTATTTTTTAATACTAAAAAATATTAAGAAACCCTATAAATTCTTCAAATAATAATAGTCTTAAAAACACACATATGATAGTGGTGCGATTCAGTTTCAAGTATTATAAGTGGGCCCCTAAGTACTTGGAATCATAAATCATTTTATAAACAATTCTGCGTCAATAATAATACGGACAAAATCTGATTCATGTCTAAACTCATCCCTAAAACTTTTATTAACTACTATATATAATAGAATAGATTTGAATTCCAAGTACGTAAAAAAAGATCTTAATAGTGTTTAGAACTTATATATGTAAACTATATGAAATTTTTTTATACTGATACGTAATATTTTGTCACAATAATACATTTTTCGTTACAATATCAAATTATTGTTACGAGTTGTGACGATTTGTAAATAGTTACAATTCAAATATCATAAATGTATACTAGTAACAAAAAAGTCACAATATACTTGTGACGAATAAATCTAATAATAATTTTATCAAATCATATTACGGAATACAGTCACAATGATTCCTAACAAATAAAATTTGTAACAAAATTGTATATAAAATATTACAAATTATTACTAATATTCATAGTCATAATATAATTGTCACAGTAGATCAACTTTTTTTGTAGTGATTTTATTTAAAATAATAATTTAAAGTATGCTAACTAAATTTCTACTACTACTTTTTTTGAAAAAGCAAATCCTAATAGTTTAGTTTTGAAGATCTTTATGTAAATTTATGTTTATAAAGGAATTTTTTTTAAAGTCCTAGAATATAAGTATTAGAAATTTACTTAACATTATAAAAGTTAAGTATATTCAATCATACACTAGATGGGAATAACTGACAGTAAAACAATCATGAATGAAGAACTTGTAAGATAACACAGAAGCAAAGTAAATTAAAAATTAAAATCCTTGTTTTTATGTGGAACAGGTAGGGATATGGTGTGACTCAAAAAGTTTCAATTGCTTGTCAAAGAAAAAAACAAAAAAACAAAAGATAATTGTATTTTGAGTTTACGAAGCATACGAATGTGTGGTAATTACATCTATACAAATGTTAACACATCATGTGATTTTTATTCTTTTGGACAATATTACATCATGTGATTTTTATTCTTTTGGACGATATTACATCATGTAATATAAAATCTCAAACTAAAAGTGACTGAACATAGAAGAACCGACATTGCCATGATTATGGTGATAGAGAAATCTGACGTTGAGGTCGGAGTTTGTTGATCTATCGTCTCGATTGCAAAATAATTAAAATTCATATCTCTTGTTTTTTATTTATTTTCTGTTAATATATATCAAATTTAAACGTAAATATGAATAAAAATATAAGAAAAACATGTTTCAAAATAAATTACATTTATATACCAACAATTACAAATTATTATGTAAAGCATTCAACCATATATCAAACCAAATTATACATACCTAAACATACAAAAACACAAATTTAATTCAAGTAATATCTCTAATTTTAATTTTCCTTTTTTTATAATATAACTGAAGTGAAAAAAAATTGAATGTTTTATGTCAGAATTATTAGCTAAATCATCTTTATCTATTATACTTTTAAAAAATCAGCAATTTTGCTTTTTATTATATAATTATTTTTAATGTTATTATTTCGTTATTTATACTTTATTATTGCACTTCTAACTACTCTTGTTCAAAGCAAGTAATCAGTAAGAGTATACATTATATTTTGAGTTGCCTTGTCGTTGTTTTTTTTGTTTTTTCAGTTAGTGTCCCGACATTAGTTAAGGACCTATGAATAATCTACTATATTTAATGAACAAATGTCTGTAAACTGATTTACCTTCAAGATTTTGTTTCAAAATGAAAGTAACTTTATTTTATATTATATTAAATTCCATTTGTCAAATCCTATGAAATAACCTCGCCGAAATAGCTTATTTTAATATTCACATAATGTCTTTTCAACGTGCCTTTGTTGTACCATTTGTTTGTTTTTTTAATTATTCTGACCTTGACTGGACCATCTTTTGGTGTATCCTCTTAACATAAATTTTACTGATCTTAAAAATGTGAATAAAAAATAAAAGAAAGTGAAGAGAAAACGAATGCTTAGAGAATTTGTAGATTTTTCAGTATTAAAACCTGAAAATTAAGTCAAAATAAATCATAATTATATATGAAAATATGAAATTCTAACTAAAAAAAAGGACTTGTTTCTATTGAAACAGGATAGTTTACATAAAAGGCCTTCTTTAGTCGATCTAAATGGGCCCAAATTTAATATTAATAGGCCTTCTTAATTTGGGTTTATTCACAAGAGCCCATAATTAGATATCGCCTCCTGTGTTTGTTTATTTCTTGCTCACAAAGTCGCAGAGGAAAGCTACAAGAGGAAGAGAGACAAGAGCGAAACACACAGACGAAGGAACCAGTAAAAATGGAGTCTCCAAAGAAGATAGCTCACGAGATCGGTGGTGTCAAGAATGATGCTCTTAGATTTGGTCTCCACGGCGTTAAGAGCGACATCGTCGGATCTCACCCACTCGAATCGTCTTACGAATCTGTAAACTATCATCCCGATTGTGTATTTCTTAGATTGATCCTGTTTTGATTACCGACTCAATCTGATTTTTTTCTGGGGAATAGTGAGTTAAAGAAGAAGGAATTGCGGAATTAGCTAAGAAAAAGAACTTAAGTGTGTTTGATTAGCACCCTAAATCTCTTGTATCACCTGATTAGTTTATTACTTTATGTCAAGTTTGCTATTTTGAGTTTTATTCGAGATTCTTGAGTACCAATTGGTGTTTTAATCTTACTGGGATTCTCAATTGGTTTATTTCTACTTCCTAATGTTAAATCTCTTTTAATTATCACTTACCTTTGTTTATTTTCGTGTTCAGGAAAAGAAATCGAAAGAGGGGATGAAAAGGACGATCATAGCGCATGCCTACGGATCTGCCCTTCCATTGAAGATGGATATGGATAGGCAAATTCTGTCAAGGTTTCTGCTTTTTGTAGTTGCAGTGCTGTTACTTAGTTTCTCTGAATCTAGTTATACTAATTGGTGCTGGAACACTGCTAGATTAGATCAACACCATCTAGATGAGTAGATCAGGTTGCTGTTCAGAAAATCTATTATCGTACTTTAAAAGTTTGTACATGTATATTTTGTTATTTGTGAATCAGTTTAATGGGAAGCTAGTCGAATGGTGTTAAGTCAGACACACATACTTGTAGGTCTTATAGATTTCATATTCTTACCGCCAATATGATAATTTGTTTGCATTACTGGTGTTCAAAGGTTTCTTATTCTTGTTTAATTGGCAATTGTGTGTAAACGGGTTTCTATCTATGTGTTCACTAGTATTCGACTTCATTGTCTCTACTCAATTGAATCTTGAAACTATCTATGTGCGCATTGAGGAGAATAAGGTGTTACATGATCTGCTGGTTGTTTATAGCACTCTAAAAACAACATTTGTTTATTTGATCCCTTTACTCTGGAATATGTAGGTTTCAGAGACCTCCTGGAGCAATTCCATCGTCAATGCTTGGTTTAGAAGTCTACACAGGAGCTGTGGATGACTTTGGTTTTGAGGATTACTTGAATGGTAATTGTCTTTTACTTATAAAAATGTGTCTCAATACTACATTCACATCTCTAGATTAGTGGACACAAATTTGATGGTACATTAGTATGCACTAGCAGAAAACAACTCTGATGAAAGTTGATACTTTAATACTTCATTGATGCTTGCAAGAAGAAGAGTATTAACTTCTTGAAGTTCTGAACTTTCCTTTTAAGTATCTTCTTGTTAGTATTTTCTTACTTCATTTCCCTACAATGCTCTTCGCCCTTTCATAGTAGTACGAATAGGGCGAAATCAAGTAACAACAAAAGTCTATTTTTGTTTTACATCTAATATTGATTAACGAATCTAGTTTCTTCATACTTTGCAGATCCACGTGAATCCGAGACATTCAAGCCGGTAGACTTCCATCATGGGATGGAAGTTCGTCTAGGCATCTCGAAAGGTCCAGTTGGCCCGAGTTTCATGTAAGGCCCCTCATGGCTGGGGTTTTATTGGTTGTTATGTAGCTTTTGAATCATGAATCAAGTGAGATTATGTGTGAACGTATTTCAACCTTAAGACTTGTATTCTCTCTTGACCTTAGATTCAAATCAGATGAGACAGCTATGAATATGAATGATTAATTAATTGTGTTAGGTTTTATGAACCAAAGATCCCATATTCATCGCTATATCCTTCATTTTTATATCATTTGTCCTTTTGCATGTTACCACTTGGATTGAGTTTGAAAACAATGAGTAAGTATCCTTTTATTAAAAGAGGAAGAGTACTCTCAACTCAACAGGAGATTTCGTAGAGGAAAAGAGTAGGAAACATGTTCTTTGATTATTAATTTCTCATATGAATGATGCTTTTTGCTAACGTCTTCTTTTGAATTGATTCCCAACCAAAAAAGAGAATAAATAAATATGAGCAACGGTCACAAGCGATTCCAAAATGGAGGGGCCTCATTGACGCTTTTAACTACAACGTTCTTATCACGTAGCCCCACTAACACACATTAACTCATCACTTCTACCATGAGCTTTTCTTTAAGTCCATTTATTATGTTTCAACGATGGGTGTTACATCTCTTATAATTTTATAATTTTGATAAAGTTATAAATGGCAAGAAAAATGTTAGTCTAATTGGCTAGTCTATTCTCTAATCTAGTTTGATAAGTGAGTTTAAATCTTATCTTATTATAATTAAAACATTTAGGGTGTGGATTAGATCTTGTGGATCCAATAGACACATGTTAATAATCAAACATGTGACCAGTAAATCTATTAAAGATATAAGCTAACAAAAATTGTCAGGGTATAGTTGATAAATATATTTTATTTTGTTGTGAAAATTTTGTTTGCATATATTCTTATTTTTACTGTATAATTTTTTTTAAAAAAAATCAAAATATTGTACATATTTTATATATTAAAATGGGAGATATTTTTTTATTTTGGAAGTGTTATAAATTTTTTAGAATAAAATTAACATATCGTTTAGGTTGGTTTCATTATAAACTTTTATATAAAATTCAAAATTAAAAAAGAATTAATATAAAAATCTAAAAAAGCTAAAACTTATCAAAAATATATCCAGTACAAATTTGGTTTTTGATTCGGTTCCAGTTCGGGTTTGGATTTGGTTTTTCACGTACACAGATTTAGGATTCATTCTTATATTTTGTCGGGTTTGTTTCTTTTAATTCAGTTTTCTGCTTCTTTTGATTTAATACTTATTCAAATATTTTATTTTCTGGTTATCCAAAAAGTAAAATTTGGTTTCGGTTTGATATCGTTTTTTTTGGTACATAGATTTAAAACCCACTAAAAAAATTTGTTCCTCTAATTAACAACACTGTTATCATTGGCCTTCTAAATTTTCACCGTGGTTCCTCTGTGTTATACCATTGACCTTTGATTCTGCCAGTTAACTCTCCCTGAAGGTTTGGTTTGGTATACCTTCTACTTTTGCCTAGTTTGATATTCATGTGTTTAATCCAGATTTCTGGTTTATTATAGTATGTAATCAGTTTAAGAGTGATTAGCTAGGATTTAGTTAGGGTCTCAATTTTTATTGATTTGAGTTAATCGTTGGTTCTTTCTTCGGTTCGATATGTGATTGTATTCTTTTGGGTGTGTTTTTACTGTATGTAGGCTATTTCGTTCCTTGTATGTATTCTTCAACCTGATCAAAGTCGGGTTTTTTTTTCTAATCTAGTTGTCATTATAGTCAGTTTTGATTTAGACTTCGCTTTTTCTGGAAAAATTGTGAGTTATTATCTTGCCAGTATAAGATCTTATCTCTTTATTTTAGAGATATTTTTATTCGCTATGGGAGATTTCATCTCGAACTATGTTTTCGTTTTACATTGCGGTGATTTCGATCCACGTGTTCAGATTTACTTTTTTATTCAACCGTTTTTATTCAGGTTTTAAAGTATTTTCTCGTTGTAATATTCAACCGTATATTTGTTTTATAATTCTAGTGATTTTTAAAAATATATATATATATATATATATTAGAACATCATCTATATTAATTTATGTATATAGTTGTTATTAAATAAGAGAATAAAAAGAACCGGAAAATCTAGTGTGCTTAAATATCGCAGAAAGACGGCGGCAGCCAACAATCCACTTACCTTATCCTCTTTCAATTTCATTTCTGTTCAATATGTCTCTATCAAAATTTTCGAGTTTATATTCAATTCGGCAAAATTAAACCTAACCAAATCAAATAAAAAAATCGTATAGTTGGATTTTTAGTTATACCATACAAATTGTATGATTACAATTTATAAAAATCGTGAAATACGGATATAATTTGACTAAAAATTCGAACAAATATGTTTAGTTTTTTTTTTTTCAAAACAAATATGTTTAGTTATAATACAAGAATGTATTAGTAATAGTATAATGATATAATTGTTATAATTAAGCTTAAATATTTTTTTGTTAACTAGCATAGTGACTTTTAAATACCATTCTTATTACTGCAGGTAGGAAGTTCGATTCTTGGTGCTTTGATGATTTGTAAAGTGACTACACCACAAAGCCACCTGTCTTCGACAAATATTTTAATTTTTAAGTTTTCAAAATAATTAATTAATAATGATCTACTTTTTATATATAAATATATAAGAAAATTCCATATAGATTATTAAAACGAAAATTATGTATACTATAGTGTTACAGTATTTTTTATTTATAAACACACTACAAATTACAAATATGAAACAAAAATTAAAATCGATAAAATTCAAAATTAATCCAAAAACACATGATGAATCGAACAAAACCAAAATAATGTATAAATTTTCTAGAGATATTTCACATAATTTAAAATACATAATAAAAAGAGTTCACAACTTTACTCATTGTACTAAAGAATCAATCTAGTTGGACGTAACAATGTTAACCAAACACATATTTTATTATAGTTGTTTTATGATGAAAAGAAACAAAAATTAGGAAAATTGGTATTCAAGCTTTTATATTTGAACAATATATACCATTCTACCACCTTTTCTAATTAATTAATAGTTTTTAAAAAAAATTTCTTCTCTCATCCTCTATTTTATTTAGATTATATGTTTTAATAAAAGTTACTTAAAATCTAAAATCTCTTTTCTAAAATATAGATTTTTTTTTAAGCAAATGGCTCTTAACCTAGTGGCAGACGGTAAGTCCACATAAGGCAGTTCATTTGCACAACCAGGGATCGAGTCCCCCGCCTACATTATGTAAAAATTTGACTATTAGGCCGGCCAGTTGTGATTCAATATAATTTGCCGTTGACAAAAAAAAATATAGATTTTTTTCATGCATATACTAAGATTTAAATTTGTTTAAAATGACCAAAATTTACAAAACTGTTATATAAATATAACTTCAATGTAAAGATTTTGTTTTTTACATTATTTGGTGGAAACCTACATTTCTATTTGTTTTATGTGGTTATTTTTATATTATAATATATAGACGTTATATATTATGTAGATGTTTTACAATTGAGTTGGACAAATCGGTTATTAATATTTGGTAAAATAGTTAATATATGTAGATTCTTGGTTTAGAATCTGTTATAGCCATATTCATAAAAAATGGTTATTTACCAAATTTACACTAAAATTTATTGATAAAAACTATCTAGTGACATATAAAAAAATCAGTTATTAATTTTTGATATAGTATAAAATCAAATTAGAAAGCTAAAAATGAATAAGAGAAAATGAAGACAGTTGAAAGAAGAATGATGGGGCACGTGGAGACAGCTCTTGGCCACCTTGCCTTTCTTTACTTTTTCGTTACTTTATTCCTTTTTCTTCCTCTTATCCCTTCTCCATTTTCAACACTTTTTATCTTTGTTTAGTGTAACATTGATGCTTCATGCAAATAAACACATAATCTATGTGTATGGGATTGGATGAATCTTAAATCTTAATGAATGAAAAAGAAATGTGGTATTGATTGATGGTTAGACATATGGATGTCTTGATCTGGATTTGTGCTTTCACTTTTTCGAAGATAGAAAGTACTTAAAATCAATTAAATTTGAAAATATGACCAATATTATCGGAGAGAGGATAAAATGTATCAGTTATATGTTATCCGAATTCGATTTTCTATAGCACAAACTCACATTTTGCAAGATCATTTTAGGATATTTAGTTGGCTTCTCTTCAGGTGTAGACGTGTTTGGGATAACCAGAGTCCGAATCATACGGGCTATAAAAAAAAACTGAAAATATATAGTGTAGTAATCTATTAAATATAAAAATGAATTACGTTGACTAATGAAACATATTGTATATTGGATTTTGATAGTATTGCAAGTTTACCTTTTAAAAATACATATTCCTACGTTTACAATAAAAAATCAGTCCAAGCATTAGCAAGTATCAAAATTACGAAGCCGGGTCAGTTTCAACTACTTAATTTTGGAGGCGGGGGTAGTTTCGTCCTAAACAAAGTGCCACACTTGCACAACGCATAACCGTTGTAATATCTCTTAAAATTCCAAATTTACCCTCACGGAACCTTCCAGCGAATCTCTAAAACGGCGGCCAAAATGTGAAAAGAGGATAAAGTTAGGGGTCCACTTTATAATATAACAAAAATATAAAAAAATAAAAGCGAGAACGTGACCGATCCGCGCGAGCCACACAACAAAGGTTCTAACACAGAGAAGAGAGAGACATTAATTTCTTTTGAGAGACGTTGTCGGACTTCAAATCAGTTTCGGTACCGGAATTTAGGAACTCCGTTTAAATCCGGAGCCACCAAAAAGAATACAGCTTTGCTTCTTCTTTTTTCCTTTATCCGTTTTTTATCCTTCTATCGAAGAATTTTCAAAGAGACTGAAGTCGGAAAGTCAGGAATTTTCGATATCTGGGTTTTTGATTTCCGGAGTTCAATTTCGGAATTAAGACAGTTCGCTGAGGAAAGTTAGGGTTTTTTTCGTTTTCTGAGAAAATTGTGAGGGATGTCCACGCCTTTGAAGGTGTGGCAAAGGTGGTCTACACCGGCGAAAACGACGACTCGCGATTCAAATGGGTCAAGTCCAGTTGAAGATGAGACAATTGCGAACGGACAAGGTTTAGATATGGTGAGCCCAGTTCCGGGTCGGGTCAGTGAGATCCAGTTCGATGATCCAGGAAGATTGCCTGATAAAGTTTCGAAACTTGAAAAAGAGGTTGGTTTTTGTGATTCTGTCTGTTACTTTTCTCTTTTCTTTTTTGAGTTTTAACAGTTGGGAAATTTAATGTCTTGAGATTTATAGTTAATGTCAAAATGTAAACAATGGTTTCTTTTGATAATTTTGTCGCTTGGAAATTCTCATGTTTAACACTACCAAGATCTGTAAACATCTTAAAAGAATTACGTTACTCTGATTGGCTTGAGTTTATTTTTAAATTGTTAACTGTGAATAATAAATTCTTAGTGTTGGATCTTCTAAGTTTAACACTAATGTTTGTACTTCTATTTGGTTCATATGCTAAAACAGCTTTTTGAATACCAACACAATTTGGGTCTTCTTCTGATCGAACAAAAGGAATGGATTTCAAAATATGAAGAGCTTCAACAGGATTTTGAAGAGGCAAACGAGTGCCTTAAGCGTGAACGCAATGCACATCTGATTGCTATATCAGATGTTGAGAAGCGGGAAGAAGGGTTGAGGAAAGCTTTGGGGATTGAAAAGCAATGTACAGTTGATGTAAGATTCCTAATTTTACATGTTTTAAATCTGTGTTAAATTGTTCCCAATTCCTCTTTGATTTGGCAAATTTGTCCTCTTCCTTGTTCTATTGATTAGCACCGTTACACTGTATTTTATGGTATAGTATTTTATATTCATTTGGAAGATTTTATGGTATATATTTTTTATCAAATATTTCTGGCAGATTTGTGCACTTGCATCATTTTGTTAATACAGTTACATATGTATATAATTGTTTTCTCTAATAAGCTTTTTGTTTAGCACACATAAGCTTTGTGACACTCGTAAACTGGTACAGCTGGAGAAGGCACTGCGAGAACTACACTCTGAAAACGCAGTGATCAAATTTACAGCTGACTCGAAGCTGACCGAGGCAAATGCATTGGTTAGAAGTGTTGAAGAGAAATCGCTTGAAGTTGAGGCAAAGCTGCGTGCTGTTGATGCAAGACTTGCTGAAGTTAGTAGAAAGAATTCGGAGGTGGAGAGGAAGTCGAAGGAAGTGGAAGCTCGTGAAAGTTCTGTTCAGAGGGAGCGATTTTCCTATATTGCTGAGTACGTACTGGACTTCATGCCTCATATCCTTTTTGTATGTTGTAATAGTCCATTTTTGTGCTGCTTTTTATCGGGATGATTTCATTGGTTCAATTTTCTGTTTTTTTTTTTCTCAGACGAGAAGCAGATGAGGCAACCTTGTCAAAGCAGAGGGAGGACTTGCGTGAATGGGAAAGAAAGTTGCAAGAAGGAGAAGAAAGAGTTGCTAAATCTCAAATGATTGTAAAACAGAGAGAGGATAGGGCAAATGAAAGCGATAAGATTATCAAGCAAAAGGGAAAAGAACTGGAAGAAGTACAAAAGAAGATTGATGCTGCTAGCCTTGCTGTGAAGAAATTAGAAGATGATGTCAGCTTGAGGATAAAAAATCTTTCTTTAAGGGAGCAAGTAAGCAGCTCGTTTTTCCTTGTAGCACTTTTAGTATATAAAGTGCTTCGTATCTTGTTCATTTACTAAGTACCTCTGGATGCAGGAAACTGATTTGCTGAAGAAATCCTTAGAGACGAAAGCACAAGAGCTACAAGCACTGCAAGACAAACTGGATGCCAGAGAAAAGGCAAGCCCTTTTTCGTCACTCACAGTCTCTTTATATATATTTATATATGTATAGAATTATATTTCCTTGTCTCTCCCATATGTGGATGAAATCTGATGCAATTGGCTGACCAAATAGCTTGCTGACTATAGCAGATGGTTGTTATCGTTGTGCAACTGATTTCATGTTTTGTGTCCCTCTCTGATTTTAGTTCTCAATCACAGGAAAATTTTTCGTTTTCCATCTCGATCTTTATTCTGTGACGTTGTTTCATATCTTTTATCATTTTTCTTTTGCAATTATTCTGAAGAGTTTAATGCAATGATATATTACGTTTCCACGTCATTGTGATTATTACATATGTGCATTATGCGTGTTGACTGATGCTTTTTCTTTTCCTTTTTTTTTATTGTTTAAATCTACAGATGGCAGTTCAGCAACTAATTGATGAACACCAAACTAAATTGGATGCAACACAGCGTGAGTTTGAGTTGGAGATGGAGCAGAAAAGAAAATCTATTGATGACAGCTTAAAGAGCAAGGTTATAGAAGTAGAAAAGAAAGAGGCTGAGTGGAAGCACATGGAGGAGAAAGTTGCTAAACATGAGCAGGCATTAGATAGAAAACTAGAGAAACATAAAGAGAAAGAGAAAGATTTTGAAGTAAGACTGCAAGGCATAAATGGCAGAGAGAAAGCCTTGAGAAGGGAGGAGGAGGCATTGGAAACTGAGAGGAGAAAATTGGTCGAGGAGAAGGAAACTATCCTCAATCTTAAAGCGGAAGTCGATATCATAAGGGCTGAAAATGAGATACAACTATCACAAATTCACAAAGAGAAGGAGGGACTTGGAGTAACTGAGGAGGAAAGGTCTGAGTATCTTCGTCTTCAAACCGAATTAAAGGAGCAAATAGAAAAGTGCAGGTCTCAACAGGAGCTTCTTTTGAAAGAGGCTGAGGATCTGAAGGGCCAAAGGGAAAATTTTGAGAAAGAATGGGAAGAACTTGACTTGAGGAAAGCTGAGATGGAGAACGAACTAAAGAATATAACTGATCAAAAGGAAAAACTAGAGAGATCCAGGCATTTGGAAGAAGAAAGGCTACAAAGCGAAAAGCAGGCAGCAATTAAAAACATGAAAAGGGAGTTAGAAGCTCTCGAAGTGGCAAAACTTGCATTTGCAGAGTCTATGGAACATGAGCGTTCGACGATTTCGAAGAAAGCTGAGAGCGAAAGAAGTCAACTGCTTCATGATATTGAAATGCGTAAAAGGAAACTCGAGGCTGATATGCAGACTAAAATGGAAGAAAGAGAAAGGGAGTTGCAAGCAAAAGAGAAATTATTTGAGGAAGAGAGGGAGAAGGAATTGAGCAATATTAATTACCTGAGAGATGTAGCCAGAAGAGAAATGACAGACATGCAGAGCGAAAGACAGAGGATAGAGAAAGAAAAGCTGGAAGTTGATGCTAGTAAAAATCATCTTCAAGAGCAGCAGACAGAAATCCGAAAAGATGTTGATGACCTTGTTGCCTTAACTAAGAAATTGAAGGAACAGCGGGAACAATTCATTAATGAGAGAAATCGTTTTCTTTCTTCCATAGAAAGTAATAGGAATTGCAATCCATGCGGTGAATTACTTTCTGAGCTCGTGCTTCATGACATTGATAACATGGAAATGCCTAATTTGTCAAAATTGACCAACATTCTTGATAACGAAGCTCCAAAGCAGGAGATGAGGGATATCTCCCCAACTGCAACTGCTTTAGGATTGCCTGCTCCAGGTGGGACAGTGTCATGGCTCCGGAAATGTACTTCAAAGATTCTTAAGTTGTCCCCAATAAAAATGGCAGAACCTGCTGTTACTTGGGATTTGGGTGACTGTGAACCTCAGTCTACTGAGCAAGCTAATGTAAATGGTGGGCCATCAACTAGGCCTCAGGCAGAAACGAACTATTTCCTCGATGCTCAGAAGGCAGAATCTGAAAGTGGCACAAAAGAAGTTGAAGTCGCTAATGTAAACTCAGACAGTGATCAAAGTAACATCAACAGTAAGGCTCAAGAACTTGCTGCAGATTCTGTGTCTAATCTTGATGCTGGTCAACCTGGCATGAGAGGGAAAGCCAGAACCAGAAGAACACGCTCTGTCAAAGATGTTGTTGAAGATGCTAAAGCTATCTGTGGAGAATCTTTAGAATTATTTGAACCCAATGATTCAAATGAAAATGTTGAGGACTCTGCTAAAGCAAATGATGGAAGCACGGGTGAACCTGGTCATTCTGACAAAGCAGTTTCAAAGAACGGACGGAAACGTGGGCGTGTGAGTTCTTTGAGAACTTGTACTACTGAGCAGGATGGTAATGAAAGTGATGGGAAATCAGATAGTGTCACTGGAGGAGCACGGCGGAAGAGGCGGCAAAAGGTTACATCAGAACAACAAGGAGTAGTGGAACAAAGATATAACCTCCGGAGACCTAGAAGGTTACTTCAAGTCCTATTTACTTTCAAACACAGTCCCCAAGGATAATGCGTTGGAGCTGTTTATTCATCTTCTTTTTTCAGGCTGTTAATAAGTGTTTTCATATGTGGGTTATTAGGGTAACTGGAGGAACTGGACTAGGTAAGAAGAATGAGGAGGCTGGTGGAGTGCAACAAGACGAGGGGATTTACTGTGCTCAAACTACCACCACAACATCAGTAGGCGTTGCTGTTAGTGATAATGGAGTAAGCACGAACGTGGTGCAGGTAAAGTACTCTCACAAGTAAGCTAATTTTGTGTTTTCCTTTTGCTTTCGATTTCTCATTCCTGACAGATGGTTTCTTTCAATTTTCTATCTCAATAGCATGAAGCCACGGCAGACTCTCAGGATACAGATGCTGGTTCGCCTAAAAGAACAGCTGAGAGCGTAGCGATGAGTGAAGATGTGAACAAAACACCCGAAAGAGCTGACTCGGATGGTGAGGAAGATGAATCAGATGCAGAACATCCTGGGAAAGTCTCCATTGGTAAGAAGCTGTGGACTTTCTTGACAACCTAGCTCGGTCTTTGATCAGAGGACGTAGTTTGGCTCATATTAACGAAAAACCAAGCTTCTTCTGTTGACAGTAGTAGTGAATTTCCTTCTTTATCTTTACCTACTTAGGAGCACTTGTGTTAATTTCGTATGGATCCTATTCATCAAAATGTAGTGTTTTCTTTGTAGTTTTCTAGCACTTAGTTGCTATCTCGTTAAGAGGATCTTCAAGAGTTTCTCAATTCTTTCGGTATGTTTTAGATGATGATTATTTTATTACGAGAGTGGTCTCCTTGTAACTACGAAATGTTTGCATTTGATCTAGTTATATGTATTGGGAAAATGTCCAAAAAGAAACCTGACCTGTTATATTTCTGTCATGTTAGATTATAAGTCATAAATTGTATCCGTCAATATTGTCTACCAAAAAACAATCACAAATAAACTTGGATACAACTCATGTAAGACAAAGATGAGACCCCAAAATTAGAAGTAGATAAGTATTGTTTTAAGGGATAGTACACATAGACAAAAAGAGAATAATATCACACAGGTCAAAAAGACATTAACATGCTAAAACTTAAAGAGGTAAAGAAGACATCAATAATGTACTCTAATAATCTAATTACTCTTATTTTATGTCGAATAACTTTGATGTAAGAAAAAGGACAAAAACCCACAAAATGCATCAACTACTGATTGATTGATGCATTTTGTGGGTTTTTATCCCGAGGGAGAGGTTTTTGGTTTGTACGTTGCACCTAAGCAATGTATGTTGACTCGTCTTTAGGGAACCTTCCTTCCTGATGAAAACTTTCTTTAGATCACTGAAAACATGCATCAAATTGAAAAGCTTAAGTTGCAGAGTATATCATTTTAATCATTAATAAACCAAATAGAAAAATTTACCTGCAGTTCGATACATGGTAGCTGTGATCAAGGCAATGGTGAGCGTGAAACCTTATTAGCCTCTATAAGTAGTTTCAAACCTTACAACAAACTTCCTTCCCTATAATTTTGCAGTCTGCATTTTGGTAGAACAATCTTCTAACTACATATCATTTCGGGTATGAGCATGACTCAGAGCCCTTGGATCCGCCCAGAACATAGTGTGGTATTGCGTTCAGTGTTTCAAGAACCTACGTGAGTAACAAGTTACTCAATTCAGTAAACGGGTCAAAGATAAAATCCAAAACACAAAGAAGGAAACATATACTTACGTTTAGGGTTCTAGGCGGTGTACCATTAACTGAAGGGAATATGGCGAATAGATGAAGCGGGCTAAGCATTTTGTCTTCGGTATAACATCCAGTGCAAGCTCGATAATCCAAACATATCAAACAAGGAAAGTAGATTTTGTTGAAATATCTTTTTTGCAGACATTGCAGGAGAAACGACTAGAGTTTAGAGAGCATTGATCCTTGTTTGAGGTACGAAGATGGTGAAGTATCATCATCGAAGAGTATTTGGTACGCCGAAGCGAGTCGAAGTTGTAATTATGTTCTTGAGAAAAATTTAAGAAGACTTGTCTGCTTTCGAACATTTTGTTTGTTTGGATGATATCATTATCCTCTGTTGTAGATGGTATGCCAATCACCTGAACCTGTGGAAGTAAAACAAAACTCGATTTAATCAAGTGTTTCTTTAAACAAGAACATGATTCTGAAATAACAAGGCTAATAACCTTTGAGAGCTGATGCTTCTCTTTGTCATTCTTATTATGTTTGTGTTCCCCAGGAAGCTCTGGTTCTGCATCATAGCAGCTTTCACATAACTGTAGGTTCCCACACTTGTCACAAAACCATCTCAATCCTGATAATATGGCCTTCGAACAACGTGTGCAGGAATAATTCAATTCCACTACCATGAAATCCTCCTTGTTGTCGAATACCATTTGCTCGAGCTACACAAAACAGAATAGTCTAAGACTAATAAACGGAATGGTTTAAGATTCTATATGCATTCAGAATGTAAATGCTAACCTTTTTCATGAGGAGAATGTTTTTCGCATCATCAACATCAACACAATCTGGCTTACTGTAGCTCATACCCTTTCGTTTTCTTTTAAACATCGATTTAACATCCTCCTGAATCTCATGACTGTCTTTTTTCTCGATTTCTTGAATCAGGAACTCAGCATTATAAGACCAGAAAGATCCTTCAAAGTAAGGCAGTCGTGCAGCTGTTTTGCAGGTAGATTTTTCTGTTGAAACTAAGAACCGATCATACAAGTTTCTAACATTCGTCACTACCTTCTCCTTAACAGCTTTATCCAGCATTGACATGTACCTAAATTAATGTTGTTAATGTTAAATCAAACAAGAATGATGAAAAGCCAGGATCAAGTGGATTAAAAGGAAGAAAAATTACTGACCATTGGCGAAGCTTCTTAGTGTTGGGAGTTTGCTGAGTCGTAGGATGAGAATAAAAAATGTAGTCGTCTCCTTTAGAAGGTGGACATGCCCATATATAAGCCGTAGTGAAACCTTGAAGCTTACAATACTCAAGATATCCAATCTATTATAGAAGAAACAATCATTGTCAATAATGATAAGGTTTCAATTGGCAATTAGGTACGAGAAAGAAACAGAATAGGTGAATCCATATTACCAGTATTTCATGATAAACGAAAGTTCGAAGTGCTTCGCCTGAAAATGTCTTTCTCTCGGGTCTGAAGTACTTAACGGAATCGAGATATGAAATGTACGTGCTACGTTGGTTTGGTAGGCTACATTCTGATCCATACTCTTGAACAAACATCGCAAAGATGCATATATCAACTCCTTCGACTTTTTGAAACAGAAGAATAGCCTGAAACATCAAAGTGAAGGACAATCATGTAAGGTTTAGAAACATGACTGGATATCGGATGGAAAAGTATTCAATTTTGATACTGAACTCTTTACCTTTGATCTGTAAGGAAATTCAGTAGGATAGTTTTCTTTGCTCAGTAAATTGGCAAATTGTTCGTTGACAGTTGAGATTTTGTCTGCTGAAAACACGACTCTGAGAGTAAGATCATCTGGTTCTGATACCTGAAGAGAAAAAGTAACAAGTTCAGTATAAAGAAACAGAAACCAGGTTTAAACTCATATCTCAAATCAACAGAAACAAACGTCATTGTTACATCATCGATGCTCGTCCCAGTAGTCTTTGCAGTCTGGTTTCTTTCTTCCTTGAGGCGCCTGAATAGCCTTTGCTCTAAGAAGTAGCTGAGGATGGTTTCAGGTAAACCTTTTGCCCCCAAATCCGTATTGTCATTAAATTCCATGGTCTTGATACTTTCATGCTCCTTCAGTAAACATATGGGACAAATATAATCTGCATTTTTATCAACGTCTTTATCCTTATTGTAGAGACCACATATCTGATGTTGCCATTTCTGACAAGATTCACATTGAACCCACTGTTCCAAAGAAAAGTAGCTTTAGCTAATTAGTAATTGCTCATGTAAAGAGAGATTGAGACAGAGAGAAAAAGAGAAAGAGAAGTGAAGTTTACCTCCTCTGGATCTTGGTTGTCACTGTTATTCCTTTTAAGCATATTGGCTTTCGAGATAGTGATTCCAAATAACGTGAACTTGCCCTTACACTTTGTGTAACAAGTATTGCATATTTGATGTTGCGCAGGGATTAGTTCTTCCTCAGAGGTGTAATAGAAACATTCGTCTTTCAAGCGGCAGCTACATGATGAGCAGTACAATGGTGGTGGTGGAAACATGACTTTGTCTTCACCACACAATTGGCATGGTTCTTCGTCCTTAGTGTCACTCATTTCTTTTGTTGTTCCTTTCTGTAGAACAAAATGATTAGTAATCAAACAAATTAAAAGAGACAGAAAACATATACAAAACAATGAGAAAGCAACACAATTTACCTGACTACTTCCCTCCTTAAGTCTCATTATATGCAACTCTATCTCTTTTTTGGTGAAGAATTCAACAATTGAGACACCTCTCGTCTGGAATTTTTCCAGATACATTGTGAATGGACTAACATCAGACTTGATTCCTTTATCACATTTCACCGGTTCAATAATATCCACTTCAGCTCCCAGTTTCTCGTGGTTAAGAGGCTTTTCCTCGGTTTGAATTCTCCTAATGTTGGTTGTAATCAGATCATCGAAAGAAGTAACAACTGTTGCATTTCTTCTTTTTGATTTCATAGTCTTACTAGTACCAAAATCCTGAATAAGCTTCTTATCCAATATTGGAGACTTGTGCATCACGGTTTGGTAAGAATGTCCGCTCATTGTGTCAGGGGATTTCGTTAACGTCTTAGGACATAACTTCAGAGGAGGGAGAGCGAATGAAAACTTCTGAGGAGGATTATTCAACTTTGTCTGTGTTTCGATTCTCTGTCGCTTTGAAAAACAATTAGGAATGTACGGCTGAATTTTGTCTCCAGTGCACTTCTCATCAGACTTAACATTAGACTGAGATTTTCTGGTTCCAAGATTAACGACAGCATCATCATCATCATCATCATCAGATATGTCAATTATATCTGGTAACATGTTCAATCCCTGATTGAGATCATCAAAATCTTCTGATTCATTAGGATAGGGTTTAAGAAACTTAGGCATCAAGTCCAGTTGCCTTTTAAGCTGTGACATGACCTAATTTTGAATATTCCCTGCAATATACAATCAAATCAACAAATTAAAGAAGAAGTTCACCAAAACCCTAAAGATCACGAGAAAGAAAAGGAATTAAACCTTGTGAATAGAGCTTTACTTGTTGACCAAGCTTTAAGAAGAAGTGTCCGATTTTCAACAGATCGTACCTGAAACTAATCAAATCAAATTCACAACTAAAGCTTATGTAAACACGATCTCTAGAACAAAATATTTAATTATAGAAACTAATTTAAAATTTAAAACTCGTGAATTAATTACTAAGAACCTTCCTAAAACCATTAATTATAAAACCCTAAAAGCGACGGATCACGAAAACCTGATTAGTTTCATGAGCTACAATTCACTAAACGATCGATCATAGAAAGAATTAACGAATTGGTTGAAGAACACATCAAACAAAACCTTAATCAAGAAAAAGCGAAGATAGTGAAGAAAATAGAAACCTTTTTCTAATTCTTTCTCTGTTTGGTTTGAAGAATACAAAGAAAGATGTTGAAAGAGAAAGAAAAGCTTTTGACTTCGTTGACCTTCTCTTGCCTTACTAGGGTTTTCCAAATTTATAGGATTACAATTTTACTTATTTATGTTTTCGTCATAGGATTGTAAGTAATTACATAAATAGATATTTGTAACTATTTATGTGGTAATATTATAAATTATAAGATGCTGCCGACCAAATTTTTTTTACAATATGCCACAATTTTTTCTTAAACATATACTTTAATATTTGATATTTTGTAAATAATATTTAATCAGTTAAACAAAGACACACTTCCCCTAACAATTTTTTTTTTAATAATTATTTTATTATATCCTAGATATATTTTCTAATTAAATATCCGATAGTGGTCATTAAAGAGCTTAATTTGATCGCCAATTAACTATAGTGACATTTAGTTAGTTTTATTCGAATTTCACACTTTTAGGTTTTTGAAATTATATTTCAGGTCGATTACAAGTCTAATGTTTTTTTTGTTTTATTAAAAGGTTGCAGATGGCATGTAGCCTACTGGTATTTAGTAAGTTCACTAAAAACAGATACATTTATTGTTTACATTGTGTAAGAATTTGACTACTGGCTTGGTCAATTGTGGCCCAATATTAACAAAAAAAAAGTAAAAAGTTTTAGGTTCTAAGAATAAATTTGATTCAAGATCCAATAATATTTTACTTTAGTTTTTAATAAAAGATTTTTATTAAAAAAATAGCTAATTTTAAATGATTCTTTATATTCAGTATATATATATATATATGATTTTTTTTTCAACATCGTGGCACAACAAGCTATTAACCATATTAACCAAATTTTTACGTAGTCACTAATTCACTTTAATAACACTATTGGAGTTTGATTTGGTTTATTTCCGGTTTGGGTTAAAGTTTGAATATTTTAGTTTGGATTCAAGAATTTTATAAATTTTACCTAGCTCTAGTAATAAGTCATAGCTTCTGTCCTCATAAGTCATAACTTTCTGTTCTCTCCACAAAACAAATGATCAGGTTCTTAATTAGTAACCTTGCACTTAAGCAAACTAAAGCTAAACCTAAGTTCGAGACAAACAACAAAGACTTTACAATTGATGGACATGATGTGTTACAACACGAGTTCAGTTTTAAGGCCAGGGACGTAAATTTGTTACATAGCTTTGGTTCAATTCCACCTTGAACTACCATAAGAGTATACACCACTTGGCTTCCACATGAATGTTCAACGTATTGAGCTTGCAGCTAAACTCCTTACCACTTGGGCGAAACTTGGATTCTGGTTCTAAAACTAAGAGATTCTAATCCATAAATGATACCCACATATTCCACATATACTCATCAATTCATCTTCTGCTGCTAAGTCTATATGGATTATTATCCTCACTCTACCTGAAATTTGGATCATACAAAGAGTGATAATACCTCTTAACTCTTTCAGCTTCAGAGCCTGGGCTTCTTGGTCTTAAACCAACCCTAAGGTCATATCTAATGCCAAACCTTGGAGGATAGCTCGAAGACAGTTCAATACCTGGTAGGCCCATTTCATCTCTACAATCTTGAGGTCGACAGTGATCATGGTAATCAGCATGTCCTGCGTTATTCCTCTGTTGCCATAGCCGCAAATCTGCCTTTTCTGGGATGGGTGCGTTGATCCCTGGAAACTCAACTGTCTTTTTCATTTGCTGCTCTTGAGGGCTTGCTTTTTCCAAGATTTCACCATCCTCGATATTTACTTCTTTCTCTTCTTTAGTCTCTTCTTCGCCAAATATAGTAATTCCCGAAAATTGATCATCTTCTAATGCTAGAAAATATAGAAAGAAAGCAGAGGAAACCAAGTCATGAACAAAGATGCCTTTCATACGATGTGATGATGATGACTGTATGATGATGGTAAAGATAAACATTGGTTTTTTCTGATCAACGAGATGAAAATTATAATAATTGTGTAACATAATTTTTAAAGAACTTACATAGGTAACTGTTCGAGCCATCAATTTTAATGAGATATATTGGCCAGTCCGACCCAATTGGGGTGGACAATCATAAAGGGTCAGGATCGGGTTGGATTATACATTTTGACACTACTCTAATGAAAAAACAACAAGAAAGAACAAAAGAACAAGAGCTTACCTATATATCCAGGGGGATATCCAATCTCTCGCATTCTGTTAAGCCATGGAGGAGGATCGAGTTCCTGCCAAAGATTAAAAAAAATTGCTTACTCAGGCAGCTCATTTTATAAGGTATGATTCCAATACAAGAGTCTAAGAGAAGAAGGTAGGAAATTACCCCTAGGCCAAGAAGCTGACGAGTCTCTGCATCAAGTGAGCCAGGCTTCAAGCCATCATATTTTCCACCTTGAGGGCTCTGATAATATCGGGATGGTAGACGAGATCCAGGAGTCTGATTTCTTTTACTTTTATGTTGCCTCCGAGCAATACTAACTGCAGATCGATCATAAGGCTTTGGACATTCTCTCAAGGAATGACTGTATGCTCCACAATTGAAGCAACGTGAAGGATCATCAATAATCTCCAAGCCTCTGGGACGAAAAAGAAAAAAAACTATAAAAATGCACATGGTAGATACTAAAGTATCAATAATACATTAGGAAAATACTACAAATCTATAGAATTGTTTACCCTTCCGAGTAATTTGAACCATTGGCTGAATCTAAACCAACTGTAAATCCACGGTTATAAAGAGGAGTACTGCTACTTTCCACTGGAACAGATTTCTTCAGAGAATTGAGACCACTTTGATAGTCGAACCAAAATGACTGGACATGCAAGAACGTATCTGTCATTAAGGATTGCGAAAAGCCTTCAATCAGATATCTGTTTAAAAATATTTTCACTCACCACAGATGATGTCTTCTGCAATCCCACACGCAACGCTGAAAAATATGTCTCTTCACCAGATTCTAGTACTTGTTCTTGGTCCTGATCATAAACGAACAAATTCTAGCTTAGGTCATAGAATGAAACAGTCACCAAATAAGTGTCCATACCTTTTCTTGCACAATTTCTAAGGTTCATTTACAATTCTTCTTTCAATAACAACTTGAAATTGATTGACTTTTGCGAAACAAAAAGATTTACTGTATTGGCTATAAAAAGCACTTCAGAAGACCACAAATCATAGCTACCTCAGTCAAGGAATTCTGTTCTGCCTCCCATTCTGACCATTGCTGTAATAAACTTTTCTCAGCTTCTGCTTACTAGCTCTGAAAGGTGCAGGACAACAAAAATTAAAACATGTAACAATCATAAAATGATAGAAATGTTTGAGCATTCAAATTTTAAGGGTTACTTGTGGTCAAGTTAAGAGTCTACTTTGCACCTAACCTTGTTAAGTGTTTAAAAGTAACATGGACTGAAGGTTGCTGTTCCTCATTCATAGTTCTGGGTCTTTTGACACCAGATTTAGCTGACACATGGAATTATGGAAAAAGAACGAGCGAACCCATAATCACATGCATTCATGTCCCAGAACAAATGACTATAGCAACATGTTTAACTCCATGTCAACCCGAAACTGTAATTGATTTTTATATTTTCCAAGAGGTCTTAAGAAACGCAAGAATTGGCAGACACCTTTAACATAACAGAAGAATAAGGATACAACTAACATCCACTTTCACGGTTTCAACACTCACATTGACAGCATCCCTAACATCCATTCTCGATGTTTCCCCTGAAAACTGGCCAGACACATTCCTAAAGTCATCATCTGTTAAATCCATGTCTTCCTCCATGTCTATATTGATTTCCCAATCCTCAGCTGATGAAGTCAAGAATAACAAACTGAGATAAATTCCAAAAACCTTCTCTCTCTCTCTCTGAAACAATCAAACAACAAAAACCCTCAGTAAGCCGATTAAACAAAACGAAAATCCTTTTCCTCGGGTTCTCTTTAACTTGAATTAGTCTCACAAACGAGAAAGAATACAGTACCAAGTACCAACTAAAGAATGGACATCAGGTGAACTTTACCACAATTGAGGTCAGTTTTCCTGTCCTTCCAAATTAGAGCCGCTTGAAGCCGCATTTTTTTAGTAAATGTGAACAAGTTTTGACGCTGATGCGGTTAATCCGAGAAAATTTTCTCTAATCATCAACAAAAGATACTCTACATAACAAAAGTAAACACCATCAGCAATGATCAGTTAATGTCATTGTTAGAAAAAATCAAAATCAATTATAAATTCTAAACAAACCCTGGCTTCTAAAGGTTCGAGCTAGTCAATTCAATCACAGCTCATATCGTTTTCCTCCAAAACCAAAAGGAAAAAAAAAAAAAAAACTTAGGGCAACAAGAATCAAAATAGTATCACTTCAAAATTCAGCACCAATCCCTCTTTCAATCAAATTTGTGAAAGAGAAAAAAGCATTAGGATTAAAGAGTTCTGCAAGAACAGTGATTAGCTCACACCAAGAATATACCTAAAATCATCACATAGACTAAAAACGAGAAACACGCAATACATAAAACTTTGAAATTGAAGAGAATACGAAACGACATGAAACTCAAACAAATGCGGACGAAATCAATTCCTTTTAAAGCAGAGATAACAGGGAAAGTAAAGAGATAGAAGAAGGAAACGAGAGATAAGAAAGGCTCTACCTTTTTCAACGAGAAACAAAATTGTGAGTGAAGACGAAGAAGAAGAATGGGGATGATGATAGATCTGTGGCGATTCAAAAAAGAGGCTTTTATTGGTCCGCCCAAGAGAGAAAAAGAAAATGAAAAAGAAGAGAGACAAATAATTCAATGTAACCAAATTCACCATAACTATTTACATATATAAATCTAAGAGCACCTCCCAAACCGGAAATACTCAAAAGTAGTTTTTTTAACATTTAAAAATTATAATTTATAATATTTTTAATAAATTTTGAATTAATTAAAACATGATACAATTGAAATTTTTTATGTTTTTTGGATCAACATTGGGCACAAATAATCGCCCATTAACCAAGTTCTTGTAAATACAAGCAGGATAACTCGATCCCGAAAAGTGCAAGTGCGCATGCTTCTTATGGACTTACCACCTACCACTAGACTAAATGCCACTTGCAAAAAATTTTATGTTTAGAGATTATTAAAATACTTAAATAAAAATTCATAACTTATTCTCTTTTATATTTTTATATTTTTTTATATATTAAATTTTTAAGAAACTATTTAAAATACATTGTAGATGGTATAAAGAGACGCTTAAAACTTAAAACTTAGAATTAGAGGCTGCTCTTTGGTTAACGACAATCATAAGTATTAGTTTAATCATGTGCAATATCTAATAATCTCTATATTTTGGATTAAACTTGTTTTCTATATTTTAAATTACATTAAAAACAACATTTTTCGATTTCCTTCTTATTTTTAAATTTTAGTTCAAAATTGACGGTAAAAATACGAACCGGTTTTTTCTCGCGCTAGTGATAAATAAACTAGTTATAGTAAAAATTGTTTTGATATTTCCTCACTTATAAGAGGTAAATTAAAAGATATTAGAAAAATAAACTTTGACAATAGATTAAGTTTCAACAATCTAATTGTTAGGAAAAATATACACAGACAGATAAATCATAAATTAACGTTTTTTTTACTGATTGATATTGAATTGAAATTGTTAATGACGAACATAGAGTTACAATAAATTATAAGAGAACAATGGCTACTCTCAATCCTACAACATCAAAAAAAGAATTTTTGACTATCCATTGATAAAACCAACCACAACTATGATTCGAGACTTCGAGCATTACAAAAACCGCAAATGGAGTTTTAGTATTTTGTATTCTAAAATATTTGAAAAAAACTAGTATTTTGTTTACTCATTTTTTTGGACATTGAAATCATTCGAGGAAGATAACAAAATTTGGTCTTTCAATATCAATTGTATAATTATTTCGCTCTTCAAGAAAACAAGGAAACTGAAATGTATGAAACATACACAATATTGGGTAAAAGGTAAAAGAAGTCACTCCAGAATATGTTTACTCTTTTGTTTATGTTTGATTAGGCGAATGTAGTTAATAGCTATGAACTAAGTGGGGTTTAATTGTCTATTCCTGCATCAACATCTTTGAGTTTGTAACTAAACCGATTATTTTGATTTTCATTACATATTTAAAATACATCATTTACAT
>JAKUCM010006679.1:0-29290 GCA_023374145.1 Lepidium sativum | reverse complement strand
AATGATATGGTGGCTTAGACTACTTACAATGGAAAGAGGTGGAGGGTGTTGAATTTTTTTTTCAGGTGCAATGATGGGTGAATGTTGAGGTGGCCTAAGTGGTGTTGAATAAAATTCACACAGCCAAAATTTTAGCAATTGATCCAACGATGCCACATGTCTCGTTTCCATTGGTTTCTTTTTTAATTGTAAATTGATTAAACATGTGTGAGATTATTATTGTTTACTGAATAAATATATTTTTTTGTTCCCTACAAAATTTGAGAACCAACATCTTATAAAATATTTTATATAATTTTATAAAATTTATATCAAAATTCATAGTTTTTCATTCTTTACAAATTGAAACTACAAATATAATAAATAGAAATATAAAATAAAATTAATGTGGAGTATGGTGGTGAATTTTTTTTAAATAAAACCATTGTAGAGAAGAAGAAAAATATATGAGTGTTGAATTTTGAGGTGGAAGTAAGACGAGATGATTTAGAGAAAAAAAATGTGGCGGAGAGTGTTGAAATTGGTAACCAATGTACATAGTCTTAGTATAAGAGTAAGAGACATGCATTGATGATTTAAGTAGAGTAAAGGCTCTCATCTGTCTCTGTGCTAGCTATTAGATTTGTTTTTGAATATGAAGGGAAAAAGATGCAGCATTCCATAAATATTAAACACATGATCTGAAACTATTGAGCTTAGCTCTGACATTATGATCTCAATTAGAACTACAAGTAGCTAATTATAAACACATGCAATCACTGCAATTACACTGCATGACATCAACCTCTCTAGTAACTAGTAACTAGTAACTAGTAACTACTACCCTGTATTAAATTTAATATCATCATTATTTACTCCCCAATTATATCCATAATAAAATCTTTTCTTTCTTTCAATCAATTTCCATAATAAATTCATTAATATATAAAAAATGTTGGTTTAAGTCTTAAAATTAATCAAGACATGAAAGACGAAAGAGTAGTCATGTTTTTAATGTAACCCTCTTTGTCTTTATTCACTTTGTTTTCTTTCTCTTTTAAATTCACCGCTTTCTCTATCTCACAGTCACAAAAGTGTCTCCCTTATTTTCAGGCACTTAAAAAGAAAGAAAAAAAACATTTTAAAGTCCAAAAGACCTTCTCTTTCTGTCAGAAGCCTTTAGCCATGGATTCTTCTTCTTCGTTTCCACTTCTCTTCTCTCTTCTTTCTCTTTTTCTCAATGTCTCACTCGCTAACAATAACCGTTACAATCACACAGTGATTCTTATAACATCTCCAAATACACCTCCGCCACTTCATCCGCCGTCTCCACCGCAAAAACATAGTTTAACTTCCTCTTTCATGCCCGGAATCGCCGTCGTTATCGCCGTTCTCACTGCAGTTTTCTCTCTCACTTTTTTGTTACTTCTTTATGTTAAACACTGTAAACGACGAAACGACGACGTTAATGTGAATCATACGCAGCGTTTTGCGATCTCGAGATATGGAGGAGGATATTACGGTGGAGGAAGGAAGAATTCCGGTATAGATCGGTCTGTTATTGAATCATTACCGGTTTTCCGATTTGGTTCATTGAGTGGTCAAAAAGACGGTTTAGAATGTGCAGTGTGTTTAGCTCGGTTTGAGCCAACGGAAGTTCTTCGGTTATTACCGAAATGTAAACATGCCTTCCACGTGGAATGTGTTGACACGTGGCTTGATGCTCATTCTACTTGCCCGCTTTGTCGTTACCGGGTCGACCCGGAAGATATTCTCTTGATCGGTGATTGTAATTCCTGGTTTGAGCTTCGTTTCTCTAAAGACGAATCCAACAGTACCGGTTTAAATCGGTTAGATCCGGTTAGTCGGATTTCCGGTAGGCATTCATCAGCTGGAGAACAAGGAAGTCGAGTCAACGAGATTAGAATATCTTCATCGTCTAAATCTAATCCGATGATGAATCGGAGATCGCTTGATAGCTCTCTGAAATTCGAGAAATCGGAATCATTAGCTGTTAATTTGTTACAGAGAAAAGACGGATTGTTGTTAATTTCGAATCAGGAGAGTTTTGAGAGTAGATTCGAGCATCGGATTATAATCTCCGGCGGAAATCGAGAAGATCAGAGATGGAGTGAAGTGAGACCGTCGGATCTTCTTTACTTAAGATCGGAGATGATACTTAGTGATTGCCGGAAATTAGCTGTGGCGGAGGACAGGAGAGATGTAATTAGTGGGAGAAGTGTATCGGAGTTAACAAGCATTGAGAGACGGAGGAGATGGGAAGGAGAGCCGAGACAACGACAAGCCACGGCCGTCATTTCCAGATGGCTCGCTTGGTCCCACCGTGGCTCCGCTTCAACCATTGTTTGAAAATTATATTTTTGGTCCTTTTCTTTTTGTTTTATAACCGTTTTGGCCGATTAGTTTTGTTTTGTCACAGTTTGGCCCGAACTTCAATTTAGGCATAGAAAAAGAGAGGATTCAATACAAGAATGGGCAGCTAGGAAGAAATTTGAAAAGAAAAAGAAAAACAAATCGCAAATTTTTTGATTATCTATTTTAGTCTTCTGGTTAAATGTTTCTACTAATAATTCGGCAGACATCTAAACAAAACTCTAAAGATTTTTTACATATTAAATATTGTCGATTGACAAGAAAAACATATTGCAAAATTTTGGAATTAAATATTATTGATGCACGGGTGCGAGGAAGCACAAATCTTTTCTTTTAGTATCTTTTTTTTTGTCAACGGTAGGATATTATAAATTACGGAGTATTGTTTGAGTACAGAGAGGCCAAAGCAGACTCACGAGCACTACGGGCGAGAGAATCTGCCTTGTAATTCAATTGTCGAGGAATAACAGAGAAAGAAATCACGGAAAACAAAGAACTTAGCCTGGAAAAAGTTTCGTGATATGGGATAAACGCCGGCCACTCCTCGGGTTGATTAATAATCTTCAGAACCGTCTCGCAATCTGTAAGTACTTCCACCTCCGTAATATTGAGCTCCAAAAGAGATTGCATTGCCCAAAGTATTGCTTCTATCTCTGAGTGAAGGGCAGAGAGACTTCTGTGAATTCTGCGTGCCCCCATCATTGCACCTTCCACCGAGTCTGGGAAACAGAACCAATCTAAACCGGTTTTACAGTCTGTATTCTTCCAGGAAACATCCACAAAGCATTTGTAGCCTGTGAACCTGTGATTAGATGTGGAAGGGTAAACAAAAGGAGCCTTTGTCAGGGGATGATAGTCTGTGTTTATCAAGCTTGTGCCCTTGACCTCCCTCCTTGCCAAAGACCATTCCTGATAGTCCACTTTGGCTTGCTGATTTATATCAAGGGGACAAGAAGCCCCATTTGAGAAACAGTGTTCGTTTCTCGCTTTCCAAATATGCCAAATCAACCATGGATAGAGCTGAGTATCCTCATTTACTGGTATTCGCCCCAACAGATAATCAAGATTATGCCAGATGGAATTAGCTGGGAAAGTTTGTGGTGCAGACGGGATTGCTGACGGAGCCCAAGTTTGGAGTGCGGGGGGCACTCGAAAATGGCGTGATTTATAGTTTCCGACATTGTACCACACCTAGTACATTGTGTGTCACAATTAATGCCTCTAGTTGCTAAATTATGTTTAACTGCGACACACCCTGTAAGAGTTTGCCATATAAAATATTTTATTTTAGACGGACACTCCAAATTCCAAATCTTGTCTATTAGTCCTTGTAAATTTGGTCCAAAGCGTTTATGAATTATGAGGCTCTGGTGTTCTGCCAATTGGTAACCTGACTTAACTGAGTATTTTCCGGTCTTATTAAAAAACCAACCCCAGTAATCTGATCTTGGTAGTCGTGGAATAGGTAAGCCCAATATTAGTTGAGCCTCCATCGGTTTAAAATATTGCTTTACCAGGATTTCCTTCCAAGTACGTGTTCTAGAATCAATAAGTTGATCCACAGTCAAGTCTGGGAATAAAAGTTGACATATAGTCGTGGCCCGACAAGAGATGGTATCCGGTATCCAAAGATCCTTCCAAATTCTGATGGATGTGCCATCTCCAATCCGTTTTATAATCCCTTCCAAAGGTTGACATCGGTTTAGTATTTTAATTATGTGAAAATTATTCTTAAACGACACGATTCAGTTTTAATATTAATGTCTTGGTGTAATAAAGGGCGAGTATTGGGGATCGGATAACTAAGTTGTTTATTTTATAATTCCTATTGTCGTTTTATACATTGATCTCATAACATTGAAACATTATGTGCTTGCAACACTTCAATTTACTGAAATTACTACTATTAAAACAGAATAACTAGTAATCTAGTCATTAAATATTAGCTTTGTGCCACTTTTTAAATATTATAAAGGTAAATCGAACATTAAACTTTATAGCATCAACTATTGACAAGTCTTTATTTAATGTTGGGTCCTTGAAAGAAGGTTCCAATTCAAATGTTGACATAAGACAATGCTCTGACACAACTCATGATCCATCCATGTACCTCTATGATTGTATAATTGTTAATTAACTAAATTAATCACATGAAACCTTAGATTATACAGTACAAGATTGATTATCTCGATATGTTCCATAGTTTCGAAAACTTTACAAGTAACAGTAGAGTCGTATCTTTATGTAAAGATCAAGAAATGCCCAATTCAAAAATGAACTCGTGATATACATCCTTTCTTCAAGGAGACCTTAAGAAAACGCGATTTAATTTACTTTACATTTATTTCTTACTTTTTTCTTTTTACATATGGTATAACTGTATTATTGTTATAATGGAATTAGGTAAATGTAGGTGGTTACTTGGTTAAGTGTCTTGCGATATTTTTACTTATAAGTCTTTATCAATTTTTTTGTTTGTTTACTTATAATTCAATTTTAAAGATTCACGTAACTTAAATAGAGTGTAGAAGATAGATTATGAATCATAAAAAGAAAGCAATCATAATGTGCATATATTATAGAGAAAGAGGTTGAATTGTGTATTATTAATATTGAGTGTAACCAATATATACAGACTATTGAAGCCCTAGTCACACATCTAAGTATTTACGTATTAATCATTTCCATATCTTATTCAGTACATTCCTTTAAAATAAAAATGGGTGAGTGATTTCAATCTTGTTCTTCAGTTTTAGAAACCATATCCGAGAGAGGTTTGGTGAGAGCATCCACAAAGTCATCTTTATTTGAAATATATGCTACCCGTAAAGGGTTTGATTTAATATTTTCCCTAACGAAATGATATCCAAGGCAATATGATTAATTCGAGAATGAAATATTGGGTTATCACAAAGATATGTTGCACTCATATTGTCACAATATATAACCAGTTTGAACTGAAGTTGAACATGTAGTTCAGTAAGCCATGAGCAAATCCAACACATTTTTGCAGTCGTGTGTGCAACTGCATGATACTCGGGCTCTGTAAACGATCTTGCAACCCCATTTTGCTTTTTAGATGACCATGAAATTGGAGTATGTCCAAGATCCCAGATATAAGCATGTGTATACACAAAATTATCGGTATCTCCAGCCCAATCTACATCTGAGAAGGCATGTAATGGTAAGTGGAATTAGTACGGAAGAAAATACCATGCTTAGATGTGCCAACAAGATACCATAAGACTCGTTTCACAATCTACCAATGCATATATGTTGGAGCATGCATATATTGTGATAGTTTGTTGGTAGTGAAAGAGATATCTGGTCTTGTAAATGTCAAATATTACAGACATCCAAGCACTTGGCGATACTCAGTGGGATTAGAGAGAAGAGTGCATGTATGAAGAGTCAGTTTTGGTTAGACAACCATTGGGGTTGACACAATCTTTGCATCTAGCATCTTTGTATTTTCCAAGAGATCCATGATGTGTATTCTCTGCGTGAGATGAAGACCCTTGGCATTACGAGTGGCTTCTAAACCCAGAAAGTAACTAAGTTGACCCATGTCTTTTAGTGAAAACCTTGCTGCAAGAAGATCAATGAAAGTGTTGACAAGAGATGTGTCATTTCTAGTGACCATGATGTCATCGACATACAAAATAACATACACCTAGGCATGTTTGTCTCGAAACACGAACACAAAAGTATCCGCCAGTGAATTCTTGAAACCAATTTGCTGCAAAAAGGATTTTAATATCTCATACCAAGCACACAGATCTTGTTTCAGGCCATAAAGTGCCTTGTGGAGTTTACAAACGTAATGAGGTCGATCCTTATCCACAAAACCTGGAGGTTGAGAGACATATAAATCCTCTATTAAACTACCCTGCATGAAGGCCTTATTGATGTCCAATTGACGAATGCTCCAATTCTGTCCAACTGCTAATTCAAGAACAATACGAATAGTCAAAAATGTCACTATCGGGCTAAATGTATTAAAATAATATTTACCGAACTCTTGATTGAAGTTGCGTGCTACTAATCTCGGTTTTGGTCTCAGTATTTCACCATTTGGACCATACTTAATCGTCAAAATCCACTTAGTGTCGATCACATTTTGACTGGGATCCGGCGGTACCATATCAAATGTGTGGTTCCTAATCACTGCATTGACTTCCTTAAACATCGCTCCTCTCCAATATACATCTTTCATTGCCTGAATCGCGATTGTAAAAATCTGAGATTGGAGAATTACATAAAGATTTTATTTCTTATTCGGCTTTGTGATGTTGTTTTTGGCCATGGTTTGCATCAGATGTACATTCACCGGATTTATTGTCTCTCGTAATGGTGATGACGGTGGAGGCACTGTTGGAGGAGTCACCATCAATGATGTGTGATCTATCGCTGTTGGCATTGAATCACGAGTTGGGCAAATCATTTCTCCTTGTGTGCAATTGGGCTTGTTTTCAAGATGAATTGAGTTTGTATTAGTTTGTCCCATTAACAAATTTAACCTAATTCTTCTGCGGGTGGATATGTAGCCTCATTAGACATCGGCACAATAAATTCAGAGTGCATTTATCGCGATGGATTCACAATCATCTCAGACAATGGTGTCGGCGGTGGCGAAGTCCGGTCAGGCAAACGAGCTACACCACGGTGTGTTGCGCTATGTTGAGCTGTGGATGACTGTACTTGTAACCAAACCAGAATGGGATTGAAATTTGTGTTTGGTGAAGAAGGTGGATAATCGATTTCATTGAGAAAACGTGAGTTTTGTTTTTAATAGCAAAATGGGAACTCTGTTTCCACGAAATGGACATGTCTAGAGATGTAGATGCGACCAGTAGAGGAATCCAAATAGAAATAAACATTTTGAGACAGTGAATACTCAATGAAAACACACGATTTGGACCTTGCTTCAAGCTTGTGAACCGTGTATGGCTTGAGCCATGGGAAATAGAGATAAACAAACTCACACATCTTGAGGTAGTTTAGTTGTTGACCAAAAAATCTTGAATATAGAGACTTATTTTGATAACTATTGTTGGCATATGATTTATGAGGTAGACTGTTGTTGACATATCATATGTCCAGTAGATATTCGGCACATAACCATGACTGAGGAGGGCTAGACCGGTTTCCACTATGTGTTTGTGTTGCCTCTCTAAGACACCATTGTGCTCTGGAGTATGTGGTGGTGTTCTATAGTGAGAGATGTCGTGAGTTGCGAGAAAGTAATGTAGTGCAACAAACTCTCCATCGTTATCTGAATATAGAGTCTTTATCTTGCTGTGAAATCGATTCTCTACCAGGGATTTGAATGTGTTGAATGTTTTTTTGGCCTGAGATTTATGTTTTAAAGGGAAAAACTAAGTGTATCGAGTATAACGATAAACCAGAATGAGATAGTACTTGTAATTATCAATGGAAAAAATGGGAGATGTCTAAATATTTATGAAGATAAATTGTAAAGGCTTAAAGAGACGATTGTAGAATTATGGAAAGTTAGTTTATAACTTTTATTGAGTAAACAATCTGAGCAAGAAAATTGTTTGGAGTTTGATGAAGACAAAGGTAAACTAAACATGAAATAATAGAGTTGGGAATAGAAAGGGACGGATGACCAAGTCCGGAGTGCCAACTTGTGAGAGTAGTTTTTGGCGTAGGGGAAGCAAATAAAGAGGTTGACCATTTTAACGATTTTGAGTATCAGCCAAGAGAAAAACAAAAAATAAAAAGTAAATCAGAGATCAACTCGCTTTGATACCATATAGAGAAAAAGCATAAATTATATATTAGTGATATTGAGTTTAACGAATAAATACAAAGTATTGAAGCCATGATTACACATCTGAGTATTTACATATTAATCATTTTCATATCTTGTTATATATATATATATAATTGGAGGACTTTCGTATAAGCGGATACAAAGAGTTTTCAGTGAATTATATAGTTCATTTGGAAAGAAAAAAAAATTTCTCAAACAAAAATATAGACCCGAATAAATACGTGAGATATACAGAATAAGTTTATATTTGGTTTCAGGCATATAAAGGAATAAGAAAGTAAGAATTACCGAGGCGCCTTCTGCGTCATTCGATCACTGAGAAATTTTTGTGCTTGTACATGTTGCTAGTATTGTGTGAATGGATTTTGGAAAGATTCTGAATACTTCTTTAATTTTACCTTTTTCAAGACTGTTATAATAGATTATGCATAAGAGATCGAAGAACCAGAATAAATCTCTCATCTCTCCACTTAAATATTAAGACATGAGTTTGGATGATGGTTTTTATGCTTCTTCAGCTACAATATTTAATATTTAGAAGTAGATTTTGAGCATTTTGATGAACCCAAAAAACTTGTTGACGTTCTCCTTTGATATTGAGAACTTTACAAAACTCGTCAATTTTTCTTTGGTATTCTTTTTTTTGTCAATTACTCTAATAGTTTTTAAATCTATATTCTACCATTATAGATAGAGAGTTTGATTCATGGTACCTTAAAAATTTGTAAAGTAATACCATTATTGGGAATTTATCTTCGACTTTTTCGGTGTTCTTTTTAAAAAAAATTTCTTAATTAATTTTTTTATAGCTGATTTTTTAATTTAAACATATTAGAAAGTTTGCTTGAGATTATTATTTTTGAAGTGAATGAATTATTGGTTGGAAAAAAATATGTGTTAACTAAAGAGTTTATTGTAAATGGTTCTTAGTCTAGTGGCAGATGGTAAATCGATATAAGTCAGCTCATTTACATAATTAGTGATCGAGTCCCCCACCTATATTATGTAAGAATTTGACTATTAGACAGACCAATCGTGGTCCAATATAATTTACATTGACAAAAAAACTTGAGAGTTGATTACCAAATTGAAGTAATGCGGCTGATCATTTATTTCCAAGCTCATTTTGTTGATTGATACAACTAATTAGATGAGATGTATATATTTTATTGACTACTTTAAATGTTTGAATTTATGATAATTTCACGCCATGAGTTTACAACTCATCATTTCCAAGTTTCAACATTCTCAAAAATGTTATATTTTATTCATTTTATAGCTCTTTCAACAGCTGATATTGTTCCTTGTTCATGACAACCACTTGTGTTGCCCACTCCCTTATGAACTAGCTGTTGAAAAGCATTAAAAAAGATCGTTTTAAATTTTTCTCATGCGCTTTTTTTTTGTCCATTTATGCCATTTTTTTGGTCTTTGGTTTCAATTTTCGCTCAACTTATTTCTATGGTTTTGTGCGGTTGTGACTTCTACCTGTTTTTTGGGGTTTGGTTACAGTTTTTGTTACAGTTGATTTCAATTTAGTTTTAGTAGCTGTGTGATTGTGCTTTTATGTTTGTTTTCTTTGAAATGGTTGGTTAGCTTTCTTTATTGAGCATTCCAGATTCTTTTGTTTGAGATTTTTTTTTGCCAGTTTTGATTTTTTTTTTTGTTGTTGTAAGTTTGTTGTGTTGAACTATCAGTCTAGTATACATTTACTAGTAAAAATATATATTTTTTGGTCAATTGATTAGATATTTAGATATGTCATTGTTTTTATCGGAATTAAGATTTAGTGTGTTCACATTATAGTTAATTAGTTATTAAGCTTTAAGATATTATGGATTGAACTTTGACTTAGTTATTGAAAAGGAAAAGAAAAAGAAAAACAAAATTTAGTTTTATAAAATAGAAAAATTATAATATAGAGGCAAAGAACACATTGATACTCTTACCTAATATTATCTTAAACAGTGCTTTTAGTTGTCAAGTATATATTATATTGATTTGTTTGGATTACTATAAGAGAAAGTGAAATGGTTGAATGAATTGAGGTTTGTTTTAATAACATGTCGAAACAAAATAGTTAATAGAGATAAATCTCACCAGCAAAGGACACATAAAGGAGAACATTCCATGTGGTCTATGTCTGAGTTATCTCATGTAATAGTCCATGTTATTACTAACCATCGAAAATGACATTTTATAGAATAAAACCAATCTTATTTTGACTACTTGTCTTGCCATTATTTCCTCTCCACAAATGTTAATACAAAATTAACAATCGAAAATAAGAATTAGCGAAAATAAAATCTATTTGATATAAAGATTTGTTATTTTCGATTCTATTTGTTTTTGTTGTGGAGTTGATCGTTTTTTTTGTCAACAGAGATGAACGTTTAAACCAATGATTTCCTTCTTCTTGGTTTTCCTCATTTTTATCTTTCTTTTTATATTCGAAAATCATTACTGTCTTAAGAGATCTTTACTCTAACTATATCATCTCGAATCCTATATGTTAATTACACCTTATAATCTTGTCTCGGATTTCTAGGTTAAACACTCGTGCCTTCTTTACTGGCAAGCTATTCGAGCTTAACTAGGTTGAGTTTTGGTTATGCTGCCGTTAGATGCACTTTTGAGTAGATTTTTTTTTTATCAACTAATCTACTAATTTCTAAATCATGTTTTTATTATTGTATGTAAGAGATTCAATTTCTAGTGTTTTGAAAATTTGTAAAGTGACTATACCATTTGACTATTTGTCTTCGGCTTACTTTTGAATCCTACTTTTGAATAGATTTGATAATGAGTTTTAAACTCTTTTAGTCCCGCCACTAACAACAATGTTTTAGTCTCCTCCAGATTATTGTATGCTTTTATATGTTTACATATCATAGTGATATTTTAAAGATAATATATTAAAAAATGTTTTGATTGGATTTAAAAATAGTTATTGATATAACAAACGAAATAGTGAAATACTGATGCCGGAAAAGTGAAGAATGAAATTCCATAAGATATGAGGAAATAAACCATGATTAGAGAGACTATAAAATTCCATAATTGCTGACAATAGAATCTTTGAAATTAGCAGAGTTTTGAATTGCAGAGCCAGTAGATACGTCAAAATCTATGGAATCACAATTGCATTTTTGACACCTACACAAAAAAGATTTATCTGACAAGTTAAAGTAAAACGTGCTAATTACTTTGGTATTTTGAGATATGAAGATACGTGTATAATATGTATCCTCAAAATTCAATAATAACGTACCTAAATAAAGTTTGCATATAAATATGATATAGCAGAGAAATGTTTCAAGTTAAATAATGAAATGTTATATTTGTTGTATTGTCTATATTGGAATTCGACATAAAACCATGTTTGTCTATATCATATATTTTAGAAGTTTGAATGGTTGATGGATAAGAGAAGTCTCAAACTGAATGCATTGGTTAATAAAAATTGTAGATACGTCTGTTGTGTACATCGTCCTTATAATTATCAAGAATGTAAAATTCCTTTTCTCTTACTGTTTCTCCGTGAAAAGCCACTCAAGTACTTGAATGAGTTTGTAGACTCAACTCTCAACTGTCACAGTCTCCAAGCTTCCTCCTTTTCTCTTCTTTTTTCCTTCCTCTCTCTCTAACCCCATTTCTCTCTCTCTACTGTGAATTTCCCTCTTGCTTTTTTCCTGTCGAGAGTTGTCACATTTCAACAAGTTTTTGGTACCAATACTACGTGGAGTCTTCTGTTGAGAATATAAACTTGATTTTGGATCAAGTTGATGTTGGGTAAAATCCAATTAATTTATATTGGGTTAAATCCATTTCTTGATCCATTATTTAGAAGTATTTAAAGCTCAATCGCTTTTGAATGTTCTAGAGAATTTGAGAGAAATATCTACACATTTATCTAGATTATTATAATAAAATATTAGTAGAACTCTCTAAATTTAGAATTAAAATATTCTATATATTTTGTATTTTGGAGGCTATAAATATCTCATCTCCCTTACCATTTGAAATCATCCAAGAAATAAGAAATTCTCTTAAATAATAAAAAGATTCTTCTTCTAAAATCATCTATCCTTTTCAAAATTCTCCAAACACTTTCTCTTAAATACTTTCTCCATCACTTCTAAAATAATTTTCCTTCCAACAAAGTGGTATCAGATAGAAGATTTTTAAGAAGATGACAAGTAATGGTGTTCCCTTCCAAGTTCCGACGCTCACAAAGAACAACTATGATACTTGGAGTTTAAGGATGACGGCTATCTTAGGAGCACATGATGCATGGGAAGTCGTTGAGAAAGGGTACATCAAACCGAAGAATGAAGGTAGTCTATCCCAAACTCAAAAGGATAGTTTAAGAGATTCAAGGAAGAGAGACAAAAAGGCTCTCTGTCTAATCTATCAAGGATTAGATGAAGATACGTTCGAGAAAGTTGCTGAAGCAAAGACAGCAAAGCAAGCATGGGAAAAGCTTCGTACTTCATACACAGGTGTCGATCAAGTAAAGAAGGTACGTCTTCAAACTCTAAGAGGAGAATTTGAAGCATTACAAATGAAGGAAGGAGAACTTGTGTCGGAGTATTTTTCAAGAGTCTTGATGGTTACTAATAATCTAAAAAGAAATGGTGAGAAGCTAGAGGATGTGAGAATCATGGAGAAAGTTCTTAGATCGTTAGTTCCAAAGTTCGAACATATAGTTACCGTCATAGAAGAGACAAAAGATTTGGAGGCTATGACGATAGAGGAACCTCTTGGATTATTACAAGCATATGAAGAAAAGAAGAAGAAGAAAGAAGATATTGTAGAGCAAGTTCTTAAGTTGCAAATCAATCAAGAAACTGGCCAAAATCATCTAAGAAAAAGTGGCGGTGAATTTCAAGGAAGAGGTCGTGGTGGATATGAAAGAAATTGGAGACCATATGAAGAAAACTCTAACCAAAGAGGAGGAAGCTCATCAAGGGGTCGTGGACGAGGATCTATGAAATCAAGGTACGATAAGTCAAGTCTTAAATGTTACAATTGCAAAAAGTTTGGACATTATGCTTCCAAATGTAAGGCTCCAATCAACAAAAAAGTTGAAGAGAGGTCCAACTACGTTGAAGGATTAAGTCATAAAGGAGATATGCTATTGATGGCTTATAAGAAAGATGAATGAGATGAGGTTCACAAGTGGTACCTTGATAGTGGAACAAGTAATCATATGTGTGGAAAAAGAAGCATGTTCGCGGAGCTTGATGAGTCGGTGAAAGGAAACATAGATTTGGGAGATGAATCAAAAATGGAGGTAAAAGGTAAAGAAAATATTCTTATTCGATTAAAGAATGGAGATCATCAATTTATATCCAATGTTTATTACATCCCAAGTATGAAGACCAACATCTTAAGTCTAGGGCAACTCGTAGAGAAAGGTTATGACATTCGATTCAAGGACAATAACCTCTCTTTAGGAGACAATGCCAACAATCTCATTACCAAGGTGCCGATGACAAAGAATATAATGTTTATTCTTAACATTCAAAGTGACATCGCACAATGTCTCAAGATGTGTTACAAGGAGGATTCTTGGATTTGGCATCTTCGATTCGGGCATCTAAATTTTGGAAGTTTAAAGCTACTTTTCAAGAAGGAAATGGTGAGAGCATTGCCTTGTATCAACCATCCAAATCAAGTGTGTGAAGGGTGTTTACTTGGAAAACAATTCAAAGCTAGTTTTCCAAAGGAGTCAGATACAAGAGCTAGGAAGCCGTTGGAACTCATCCACATAGATGTTTGTGGTCCATTCAAGCCAAAATCACTTGGTAAAAGTAACAACTTCCTTCTCTTTATTGATGATTTTTCAAGAAAAACATGGGTTTACTTTTTGAAGAAAAAATCCGAAGTGTTCGAAAACTTTAAAAAGTTTAAAGCCCAAGTCGAGAAGGAAAGTGGTCTTGTCATCAAAGCCATGAGATCTAATCGTGGAAGAGAGTTCACTTCTAAGGAGTTTTTGAAGTATTGTGAAGACAATGACATTAGAAAACAATTGACGGTTCCAAGATCCCCTCAACAAAATGGAGTAGCGGAAAGAAAAATAGAACAATTCTTGATATGGCAAGAAGCATGCTCAAAAGTAAGAAACTACCAAAGGAGTTTTGGGCAGAAGCAGTAGCCTGTGCAGTCTACATATCAAACCGATCTCCGACAAGAAGCATTTCAGAAAAGATACAACAAGAAACTTGTAATGGAAGAAAGCCCGGCGTTTCACATCTAAGAGTCTTTGGAAGCCTTGCTCACGCTCATGTACCAGATGAAAGGCGAAGCAAACTAGACGACAAAAGTGAGAAGTACATATTCATTGGATATGATGCAAACTCCAAAGGTTACAAGCTCTACAATCCGGATACAAAGAAGACAATCATAAGTCCAAATGTCACTTTTGACGAAGAAGGAGAATGGGAATGAAGTTCAAATGATGAAGAGTACAACTTTTTTCCTTCTTTTGAAGAAGAGACTTTGGAGCAACCAAGAGAAGATCACGTTACACCACCAACTTCAACAACTACAAGCTCTCATGGAGATGAAAGTCCAAGCCAAGGGATTCCACGTTTCAGAAGTCTACAAGAACTTTACGAGGTAACCAAAAATCAAGACAATCTTACCTTATTTTGTCTATTTTCGGATTGCGAGCCTATGAATTTCAAAGAAGTTCAAGAAAATAAGACATGGAGGAATGCAATGGAGGAGGAAATCAAGTCGATACAGAAGAATGACACATGGTAGTTAGCTTCACTTCCAAATGGGCACAAAACAATTAGTGTGAAGTGAGTGTACAAATCAAAGAAGAATGCTAAAGGAGAAATTGAAAGATACAAAGCAAGATTGGTGGCAAAAGGTTATAGTCAAAGAGCAGGAATCGACTATGATGAGGTATTCGCTCTAGTTGCTCGCTTAGAAACTGTTAGACTAATCATTTCATTGGTAGCTCAAAACAAATGGAGGATACATCAAATGGATGTCAAGTTAGCCTTCTTAAATGGTGATCTGAATGAAGAAGTCTATATTGAGCAACCACAAGGTTTCATTATCAAGGGAGAAGAAGATAAAGTCTTAAGGTTGAAGAAGGCACTATATGGATTAAAACAAGCTCCAAGAGCCTGGAATACTCAGATTGATAAGTACTTCAAAGAGAAGGACTTAATCAAGTGTCCATATGAGCATGCACTTTATATTAAAACTCAAAACAATGATATATTGATTGCATGCTTATATGTAGATGACTTGATATTCACAGGAAACAATCCAAGTATGTTCGAGAAATTCAAGATGGAGATGATAAAGGAGTTTGAGATGACAGACATTAGACTAATGTCTTACTATCTTGGAATTGAAGTAAAGCAAGACGATGATGGAATATTCATCACTCAAGAAGCCTATGCAAAAGAGGTTCTTAAGAAATTTAAGATGGATGACTCAAATCCAGTTTGTACGCCAATGGAATGTGGAACCAAGTTGATATACACGCATTTTAACATATTTTAGGAACCATTTCTAGTTCACTTTCATACATATATGTTGCATTTACATCTTATTCGCGTCACATATAGGTGTTACACGCATGTTACATTTGCATAGCATACACATTGTATTTGGGGTTATTTTCAGGAAATGGGACTCGGACCGTCACTCAGCGGTAACTACCCCAGTGGGACTCGGACCGTCACTCAGCGGTAACTACCCCAGTGGGACTCAGACTGTCACTCAGTGGTAAGTACCCCAGTGGGACTCGGACCGTCACTCAGCGGTAACTACCCCAGTGGGACTCGGACCGTCACTCAGCGGTAACTACCCTAGTGGGACTCGGACCGTCACTCAGCGGTAACTTCCCCAGTGGGACTTCACCTTTGACGTGCCAAGTCAACTTCACCTTTGACGTGCCAAGTCAACTTCACCTTTTACGTGCCAAGTCAACTTAACCTTTGACGTGCCAAGTCAACTTTACTCCTGACGGGCCAAGCGAACTACGCCTAAGACGGTCCAATGACTCGACTCGGCCCACGAAGTCGAGTCAACTATCTTTCTTAACTTTTCCTTTTTTACTTTTTAGGTAAAACGGGGGAACGAGTATAAATACCCCCGTAAGGTTACAAAGAAAGACAAGCTTGAACACTGTTTTCAGAACCCTCCGAGTTTTTCATTGTTGTAATCTCAGAACAAGAACTCCACTTTCGTTTTATGATCTTTTCAATTTAGTTTCAGTTTGTTTTTACTCTTAGTTTATTTTCTGAATTTTATTATTATGTCTTCCACCTTTCGTGTTATTTTGATTGTCTTACCTATGAAGTCTGAGTAGTTAATTTAGGGTTCCTGAGGCAACGGACGAGATCAGCGTGGACCTTAAAGTCATCTAAGTCACTTAAGAGTAGAATAATATCATCTCTTTTGTTTCAGTATTGTTAATGCTTGTTCCTTTCTGATCAATTGAAACATGATTTTAGACGTTTAACTCCCGACGGGTGCGCTGAACCGTCTGACTTAACCGTTTCAAAGATCTACATTCTTAGCCTAAGGGATTAGTTGTCTAAGGTGTTTATTAGGCTCGTTTAAACTGTTATTTCATGCTAGCTAGGTTGTTAAACGCTTATGATGATAAGGTCTGTTGATAGCTTTGCTAAGGCTGTTTACCACGAGAGTGGACTCAGTAGTTATGAGTTTATTGCCTAGAGGTCTGCTCTGTGTGAGTTTGTTAAGCGATTTAGTGACTTTAAGTGAAACGCTGATCCGTGATCTCCGCCCCTTAAGAAACCCTTTCTCTTATTCATTGTTTACACTTGACATTGCTCTTTACTGCACTTTGTTACACTAATTGATCTTTACTACACTTTGTTACACTATTTGCTCTTTACTGCACTTTGTTACACTAATTGCTCTTTACTGCACTTTGTTACACTATTTGCTCTTTACTGCACTTTGTTACACTATTTGCTCTTTACTGCGCTTTGTTACACTATTTGCTCTTTACTGCACTTTGTTACAATATTTGCTCTTTACTGCACTTTGTTACACTATTTGTTCTTTACTGCACTTTGTTACACTATTTGTTCTTTACTGCACTTTGTCACGCTGAGTGCTCTTACTGAACTTTGTTCCGCTGTTTACTTTTCACTTTTGCTTTCGGTTCCCGTTGTCTAAATTGCTCACTTAGGTCGATAGATAACAAACCACTGAATTAACATGGCTTGAATTAGAGTAGTCTATCACATTTTAATTGCTAGTTACACTCCCACTTGGATTGACACCTATTGTACTACATCGACATTAGTATAATAGGATTTGAAAAACATTGAAAAATCTTGTTATCACAAGTTATCAAGCACGAAGAAAGAGAAAGTATCCATCCAACAATCTTTAAGAGCTTAGTTGGGAGTTTACACTACTTGACGTGCACAAGACCTGACATCTTATATGCAGTCGGAGTTGTGAGTCGATACATGGAGCATCCAACTACTACTCATTTTTAAAGCAGCAAAGAGGATTCTTCGCTATATCAAGGGTACCACAAATTTTGGTCTTTATTACTCCATTTCTAATGATTACAAGCTTGTTGGATATAGTGATAACGATTGGAGTGGAGACATAGACGATCGAAAAAGCACAAGTGGTTTTGTGTTCTACATTGGAGATAAGGCTTTTACATGGATGTCAAAGAAGCAACCGATTGTCACCCTTTCTACTTGTGAAGCGGAGTATGTAGCGGCTACTTCATGTGTTTGCCATGCTATATGGTTGTGGAACCTACTAAAGGAGCTAAACTTTCAACAAGAGGAGCCAACAAAGATTTTTGTGGATAACAAGTCGGCTATAACTTTGGCAAAGAACCTAGTGTTTCATGATCGGAGTAAGCATATTGACACTCGTTATCACTATATTCGAGAGTGTGTTTCCAAGAAAGATGTGCAAATGGAGTATGTGAAGACAAATGATCAAGTGGCAGATATCTTCACCAAACCTCTTAAGCGGGAAGACTTTATCAAGATGCGGAGTATGCTTGGAGTAGCAAAATCAAGTTTAAGAGGGGGTGTTGAGAATATAAACTTGATTTTGGATTAAGTTGATGTTGGATAAAATCCAATTAAGTTATATTGGGCTAAACCCATTTCTTGATCTATTATCTAGAAGTATCTAAAGCTCAACCTCTTTTGAATGTTCTAGAGAATTTGAGAGAAATATCTACACATTTATCTAGATTATTATAATAAAATATTAGTAGAACTCTCTAGATTTAGGATTAAAATATTCTATATATTTTGTACTTTGGAGGCTATAAATACTTCCTCTCCCTTACCATTTGAAATCATCCAAGAAATAAGAAATCCTCTTAAATAATAAAAAGCTTCTTCTTCTAAAATCATTTATCCTCTTCAAAATTCTCCAAACACTTTCTCTTAAATATTTTCTCCATCACATCTAAAATAATTTTCCTTCCAACATCTTCTCCATCACACTCATTTTTCAAATTTCTCTGTGATGTAACTGGGATGGGGGAATTGGGAATGAAGAAAACCTTCTCAAATTTTCCCAAGCTTTAAACATTTTTTGTGACGTCCCGACTATCATGTTTAGTGGGTCTTTCTCACTTGCTCTTTCGCATCTGTGAGTAGGGATTGAGAAACCGCAGGTTGCATCCAACCCGTACTATTACGTAGTGCGTTAGGGTTTAAGTTCTTACAACAAAAGAACAGGCATTACATGTCGATCCATTATGGTTTAGCGGATACTACGGGATAAACCAGCACAGACAATGTACTAACCCGTGGACTAAAACAATATGTAATTTAAATGGTCCAGTAATTATTAAATCTTTATATTATTTTTTAAAATGTTTCAAAATGTTTAATAACGTAGTATGATCCATCATTTATCTTTATATAAACGTTTTCTATTTCCATTTTTGAATTATTTTATTTTCAAAGTTTTTAAAAACTTTTTTGTTGATGTTTCTTAATAAATTAATAAATTAGAGATGTTGTTTAATAAAATTAATTTTCAATTTAAATAATTACTTAATTAATTATGTTTCCTTATTTTTAAAATATTTATTTGTATTTTGACACGACAAAAATTCACTTATTGCATGATAATTAATTTATAGACATTCAATTTTATGTTACTTTTTATTACTTAATTACTCAAAGACGTGGAACTCGCGGGTTAACTCATTAAACAAGCATTATAATATGGGACGGGGTAGGGTTATTAATTTATAATCCATGAGGTATAGCGGGTTAACCCACAAAAGACCACAATTAAACACAACCCATAATGGGATGGGTTAAATGGTATGGGTTAACCCTCCCTAATTGGTATTCATACATGTGATTTCATTTTTCTCGACAATTAATAAGTTATTTTTGGAATTTTAAAAACTTGTTTAGCGATTTTACAAATCACTACGTAATATTTTTCATGTGTTTTATCTTTATTATACAGTTGATTCCCAACTCAAATTCATTTAACTGTGGAGTTATATTGTAATTTTGATCAAAAATATGACCAAATCAGTGCACCACCATATTTATCAGGGTGTTACATTTTAGGTCATGTATTTATGAAACTTAACATTTCTAGGTCGGCCTAGTAATCCAATAGAGGTTTTTAGAAAATTTTCTTAATAATAAACAAGTGAAAAATAATGATAAGGGAAGAAAGAGAAGGAGATGAGACTATGAGACAAATAATAAATGACTCTCAATCCATGTCTTTTTACTATTGGTCTGTTTTTTTTTTAGAGTTAAAATTTAATTAGAAAAATAGATTATATTAAAATATTAAATTTTTATTATTAAGAGATTATAAATCATGGTCTGAGTGATGTACGAATGTTTGGATTGGGTCATGATAATGACATATGCTGCAATGAAGTTGGATCTACAACTTGATTTGATAATGACTGGCGTTTCCAAATAGAGAATTGAAAACGAGTGATTTGAGAAGACAATGACTATGTAGACAAAGAAAAGACTGATTCATAATTAAACATAACTTTGTTGTCTCTTTCTCTGTTTCCTTCTATAACTGTAATCACTTACAATTCTGTCTCTCTGCTCTGCTTTAACAGTGTTACCACACGGCTCTGTGATCTCAATCAACTCAGGAACCTTTGAGACCTTGAGATCACATTATATCGAATATAAAACTTAAGAAAAAAATGTAATTTTCTCTCTTTCGATTAATTTATCGGTGGTGACATCATGAAACTAAAAACTGTAAAAGAATCGAAGAAACAAAAAGCTAATTCAACAAACGTACAACGAAATACAAGAGGTTGATCCATAAAAGAAAGAAAAAAAATGTTACTTATTAATAGAATGTTCTCTAAATTCTTGCCTTGAGTAATGAATCTTCGTATTGCTTTGCTTCTCGTGTTCCATGCTTTTTGGACCAGCTTTTCATTGAGACAAGAGTCAGTTCTGCTGTGTAAGGTTTTGCTAACAGCAAAATAGACTTCTTGCCTGTGTTTCTACAGGAGACAAAATATAAAAAATATATATAGGGAGGAACAATGAAGAAGAAGCTTAGTGTGTGTTGGTGTTCTCATTTGCTTCGTTTCTTTGCTTCACTGTAGAGGATAACTCCAAAGACAGTGAGGGAGTACCCCATCATTCCGACTACTGAAACCGGATTCTTGAAGATTAGAATAGACACCACCACGGCTACTGCTCCTTTGGCGTTTCCTAGCACCTGTCCCAGAGCAATCCAAATCAGGGGTTTATGAGTTTAAGTCAATCACATCTCTAAATAACATTTCTCAAAGCAGGGGACATTAAGCATTATCACACACATAACAAAGCAAATCCAAACTCAACATTCAAGACATATGATAGAAAATCACTGACAAGACCAAGCAGATAAGTGTTTCTCATTAGTTCTATGGCTACTAGGACTCAATCTGTTGCAACCACAATTCATTGCACTAAGGATACCATGAAGAATATGTATATAACAGTAACTACCTGCAGAGTCAAGGCGCTAGTGTGTTTAGTGACTAAGAAATTTGTCAAGTTCACAAAATAGGCGAGTGCTGAATTGAATAGAAGATACCAAACAATTCTGAAATCATCTCTCGCAAGTGCAATTGTGATGCCGACAACATTTTTCTCCATGATTAGAGTAGCAGGCAGAAGGAACACAACAGCTATTGGAGCCATGTAAAGGAGGAGATTCATGGAGTTCAGCTTTTCCCTTCAATACACATATATCATCTTCTCAGCAATACAATTTATAATCTTTTTGTCTCTCTCTCTCATGAAGATTTTCAATACTTCCACAGAGACAATCCATTCTTACCCTTCAGAAGAAAGCAAAATTCCTTGAAGCACTGATTTAAGTGCTCTTGCAGCGGTGGCTGCAATGCACATAATGAATCCAAACATGTGAAAAGCTTGGCTCACCCTGACAGAGAATCAAACACAGCTATTAATGAAAATGAGGCTCTTGATGAAATAAAAAAGCATAGAAAAGATCAATATCTTTGCCAATCTAACTTTTTGAGCAACACAAAGTTCACATGGTAAAGAGAAAGAAACACAGAACTTCAGCGAATCCAAGCTAAGAAAAAAAAAACAATACAAAAATTGTCCAATGTGAAACGTAATTCAACAATGTCTGAGTTTATTCCAAAGACAAGAGCTGTTACCATTGGCTATGAAACTGAATGAACTAAATTAAACTCATGATAACTAGCTTCTACCTCCAAAACTATACCTATAATGGTAATATATGAACTGAATGAAGCAGATTTAGCTCGTTGACTTGTATTTTCACAAAGCAATTCAAACTGTGAAATTCCCTCTTAGTCTATGTTTCTGCTTCACATCTATATCAATCTCTCTAAAACATCAAAATTCACCAGCCATAGACATACATTAATCATCATAATTTCATCAATAATGTTCGAACTGGATCGAAATTGCATACTTAAAGATTCAATATTTAGAGTTGAAAGAAGAGAAATTTACCACCACTAGCAATAACAACTCCAGTGACGACAGGAACGAGAGTGAAGTAAGTCAACCAAGCTTCCCTCTTGAGTGTCATAAGGTAAGCAAAGACAGCTGTGAAAAACGGCGTCGTGGCACCAATCGCTTGGTTAAAGGAAACAGGAAGGAACCGAAGAGAAATGTTACCAAAAACCACCGACACACAGAAAACGAGACTAAGAGTTGAGATCTTAAAGAACTGAACTCGAGATCGAATCGTCTGCATCGGAACCATCTTAAAACCAACAATGGCAACATAGCTGAAAAGCGAGCAAGCCGTCATGTGACACATGGTAAGGAAGATCGGGTACTTGAATCCGTAATTGCTAAGCAAATACTTGTTCAACAACAAAACTCCAATATTCGATGAGTACCAAGACGCGACAAGTCCGATTGTGAAAAACCGGCCATTCGTCGCCATCTCCACGACTTTCTTCTTCCTGGGTCGATCTGATAAGATTCAATCAACAACCCTAGTAAATTTTCCGGATTAGTTTTTGGATTGGTGAATAATCAATTCTGGAGAGGAGATCGATCTCTGTCAGACACGAATATTGACGCGTATGACGACGACGTTGATATTCTATCGATCGGTAAGACGAAATAGGCTACAACACGCGAAAATGCTGGAAACGAAGAAACCGGAAAAGTGAAAAAGATGAGATTTTTAGAGAAAAAGATGATGAGAGAACAAAAAGGAGAGATCTTTGAGCTTGAAGCTGCAACAAAACCTCTCTCCTTCCTGTTTTTAAGTTTAATTTTAATTCTTTTCTTTCAATTTCATGATTTTGGTGCCTTAATCAATCATATATAAGAACTCAATTTATGTAATGTTGATTTTTCTAACTTGTGTTGACTTTTTGTTGGTTCCTTGAGAAATCAAATTGTAACAATGAAGAAAAGTTAACATTTGACTTATTTAAGGTTACTCTTTCTGAATGATTTACGTTTTGTGAATGAAATCCTAACATTTTTAGAGATTACTAATCATCCTTAGCAATTCCTAGTTACCAAAAAAACTAGTATCTGTCTCAATTTTAAGCATATTTTAAATTGCATAAATTGATCATTTAACCACGATTGGAATTAATAAGGGGGTCAACTATTCAGTTTAATTAGTTAGGCGATCAATTGCACGTTGATTTGTTAATTAATAAATAAACGTACCTAACCACCACAAACAAAAACTGAGTTTGGTTTGATGTTATTAGTCGTTAGCATTTGTTAAGATGATTATCTTATTTGATTTTTATGAGATATGTATCGTTAAGTGTTGTTCAGTTCCTTTTTTAATTGGAAGCATTGATCATATTTTTTTAGCCCATAATCAAGTCTATTTGGGAAGCTCAAATTCATGAGGAACGAGCCCACATTTTTGAGAAATTCATCTGATTGATATTAGATTTGAAGGATTATAAAGATATGAGAATTACATTAGACCACATAGAAAAAAAGATACATTCAATTTTACATAGCACAGAAGATGAGAAGATATGTATCCCAAGATTAACTAAATTACTAACTGTAAATCAAGTCTTTTATTCGACCTAAAAACTATCGCACAATATTCTCAAAACGGATTTATAACAGATGATGATTTGAAAACATATATTGACTTTTTCTGAAAAATGATGATTATGTTTTTTAAGATTGCCAATGTCGAGAGATTCATATCTAAGCTTACTTCAAAGAACAAGCTTAATTGGAAGAAACCACTGACAACACTCAAACCAATCGAGATATGAAACCACACATAAACAAGGGGAAAGACTAATCCCAAACTAAACCTCCATCAAACCATAGACGAGTAATTCTAAGGGAAAGGAGAAACTAAGAGAAACATGATACTTAATCACATGAACCAATCTAGTAAAACCCAAGCCAAAAGCTAACCCATAAAAACTATAATTAAAGTTTGTGAATCAAGCGCCAAGAGAAGGCGAAACAAAATCAAACCGTTGAGAAGATTAAGAACAACACCAAACACAAAGGGAAACGAAAACAACATCTCAATGAATAGATCTAGACCTAAACTCGAGGAACGATGAGAAAATCGGTGAACCACTACCTCTACGAGTCCCAAGGAAAGGTGGAGTCCACAACCACCAATGAGAGCACCTTCACAGGAGACGAATTTCAGAGCTACCAATGTCTTCGGACGCCACAATTGTTGAAACTCAATTTGAGTTCGTGTAAATGAGAAATGTTTTGTCTAATGTTTGTTGCTCGAAATGCACAAAATAAACTAGTATATATTGTGGAGAAGTCATAACAAAGTTAAACAACCTATTTTATATCAAATTATTATTTGTGTACTTGATCACTACATAAATTTTAACTTGGTTAAAAAATACATGTTCGTATTGTCTTTGATGTAAACCAAGACAACAACTATAACACAATTTCATTTCTCACAGAACTAGGTTCTCTATTGTGTTCATTTTGGCCATGAACATGTCTGGTTAATCATAAGTGAATTTGGAGGATATAGCCATGTATGTTCATGAACACAATAGAGAACCTAGTTCTGTGAGAAATGAAATTGTGTTATAGTTGTAGTTTTGGTTTACATCAAAGACAATACGAACATGTATGTTTTTTAGCTTTTTTTATTGTTTCCTCCAAAGGTATGTATTTCTGATAAATAACCAAGATATACTTATCAAAACTGAACCAGGTTTAGTGTTGTTGTTTTTTAATTGCTCTTCAAATTAGAAAAACCTTGAAAACAAGAAGAAAACTGTTAAATTGATTACGTTTAACTTTTACACAAAAATGTGTTTTTTTTTTCCAATTCTTCAATACTTGAATGACTTGCCTTTCTATCAAAACATTTTCGTATGAATTTCAAAAGAACAAAATAATTCACCATGAAGGCGTTCTTTTTTGTTTTTTTTTTGTTTTTTTTTGCCTTTTGGAAATTCCTTTTCTCTTGTTTTTTTTCTTTTGGAAATCAAAAAAATGGAACCAGATTTTGATTAGTCTCATATTTATTTAAAATAAGAAACAAAAAACCAATTACATTCCCAAGAGGTAAATCTGATTCAAAACAATGAATTTCTAGTTCTTCTTTTCATGACAAAAACACTTCACAAAATATTAGTTTTCGTTAGTGCAATAAGAATAAACGAACATTTACAAAATTAAGATTGTAGGAACGCAAGTTCTACAATTGGGAAAACTGATAATGTATGAAGAAATTATATGAAATAAATCGATAAAAATAAATAAATACACTATACCGATACAAGAATTAGGAATGACATTTGCAGAGGCAAGATGAATCTCTTTTCTTAATTCTGTAAACGTCTCGTAGTGTGATGGATGCATGACATTCTGAATCCCATGATACAATTGCAACTATAATGTCTTGCACAACCCAAGAACATAATCTAACAAACGCTTTTTCTGTGTTGATATTTACCATGTCTCTATCAAATGAATGAGAGAGATGAGACTTTATATCTTCACTATTGTGGTCTATAATGCTCATTAATCTCAATTCATTTTTGAGTCATTAAGATCAATTGTGGAGTTACAAAATTGATAAAAACCAATTCATCAATAATAGAGAATACTTTTGACCAAGTTTCTTATTTTTGAGTAAAGAGAGCTTACTACTTTTAACCAAGTTAAAATTTATGTAGTGATCAAGTACATCAATAATAATTTGATATAAAATAGGTTATTTAACTTTGCTATGAATTCTCTACAATATAAGATAGTCTATTTTGTTCATTTCAAGCAACAAACATTAGAAAAACATTTCTCATTCACACAAACTCAAATTGAGTTCCAACACAATCACTAACACAAAGAAACTAGATCTACGGACAAAGCACCCTACCGATGAAACAAAGAAATATGAGTCAATGTCGGTGTTGTTGGAGCCACCAATGATCAACTCCAACAACGAATCTGAAGAAACTAGGTCACGATACTCACACTTTTCTCTCAAGCTACAATTAAGAAGGAATAATTATTTTGAGAAGTTAGAACAACTTGACACGAAACATAGTTACCGAATCAAAATATATTATTTTTTTGTCATTTAACGCTTCCATTAGATCTTAAAGAGCTAAAATTACAATAACAGAAATACATAAGCCAACTGACTTAAATAAGAAAAGATATAAGAGAATGCACAATGGAGAAAACCCCTCAAGGGGTCCTTAAAAAAAAAGAAAAAAAAATTAAAATTATAAAAGCGGAACCAATGGCGAACCCGTCTCTTAAATAGGCAACTCAAGAGACGGGTTCGCCACGTGGCGAAACCCGTATTGGGCTCCGTTTAAAATTTTTTTTTTTTTTTTTTTAAGAACCCCTTAAAAGATTCTTCATTGCTCATGGTCTAATACAATCAGGTAGAGGCCAGGTGAACAAAAGGGGTAACTCTTGATCCCTAAGGTATAAGGTGTTGGAAACTTCCTCCAGGAAGGAGGAGATTCGTCGAAGCATTCTCTCCCATATAGAGAAGCATGTTTGGTTTAAAACCTTCTGCAAGATTATTAAACTCGATGGAGGGCATAAAGATAATTGGTTACCACTTAGTCTTAGCCTAAAGCCATGAAATCATTCTTGTCCTCTAAGAAACAATTCCACAACCCAATTAAAAGAAGAGTAATTTAGTAGCTTAAATAAACCCATGCCCAATAGAGAAGCCCATTAACAACTCCGGTCCATAAAGAATCTGAATGAGTGAAGGAGACACAAACCCTTCTCTTCTCGCCGGAGATATTCGCTTGGTCTTCGACGAGATCCGAGGCTCGCCAGTATTCTGCACTCATCTCGGAAGAGATTTCAACTGAGTAGCGGATGGACATGTTCTTAGGTACGACGGATGGGAGAGTGGAGCTATACGCTATATTTGAACCTCGGCGGAGAAAGTTAACTCCTTTGGCGGAAAGGTAAGACATAGAGAAAGCAAGTAGATGGATGAAGGTGGTGGTCTCGGCTGTTGAGAGATGCCGGAGTAGAGTGAAGCTTCAAAGTGCACACAAATACAGACAAAAAATTTATTATTCAAAGTGCACACAATCTTATGAATTATGTCAGGCCACCAAATTTTTTAAAGGTTTCTTAACTTATTTTAATTATTAAAAATTTTAAAAGCTCTTAAGAAATCATGTTTCCTTATTTAAGAAACTTTTTCTTACCTTATTTTATTATTTTATATTAAAATATATTTTCAACTTATTTTTCTCATATATAAATCATTATAATAATATTTAAAAAACTCTAATAAGAACTCTCCAATAATGTTGCTCTTAAGTGTTTTCAATATATTTTGAAACTAACATAGCACACTACTTAATTGTATGGGAAGAAGACCATCTTTTCCAACGAAATTTTCTTCAAATGCGGTATTTTGTACTTATGTTGATCCACCAACTTCCATGACCTTAGTCACACACGATTTGAATAGTCAAAAAGATTCGGTTTACCAGCCTTGTCGGATATTTGTCAAAAGACTCTTTTACCACGCGAACAAAATCTCCCACATTTTTTTGGGCATTCTTTTATGTTGTATCGACTGAATGACATTAAAAATCTAAGATCTAAAATGTTTAGATCCAGCGAGTTTGGCGGTTGGCACATCAATCGAATATCAAAACCAATTTTTTAAGCAACTTCTTGAAAATCTTGATCTCCACATTCCATATGTGTTCATGCATTATCTTGTTGAATAAATATTGTCTTTCCTCGATCTTCTTTTTGGCCACTTTTCATGAATAACTGGTATAACTTTTTCAATCAAGCATGCTTTTATATCTTCTTTCTTGACAAAAGTTAATGGTTTTAGCTCTAACGTTCCAACATCTCTGTTTTTACTCTGTCTCTTAGCTAGCTGCATAGTAAATAAATGGAAATATTCCAATTTTTCCAGAAAATATCTCATTTCCTTCTTCGTCAAACCTTGGACGAGCCATTGTTGCTAGAAACATTACCTTTTCCAATAAAATTCTTACTTTGACATGTAAGATGTGGATCTTCTTCAGGCGGGATCACCAAAAATATTTTGTCTCTCTTCATTTGACAAAAAAAGTAATGGATTTTGGTAAAATTTGACTGGTCTTGAAATATAATTTCATTATCTGTTCAAAAAAAAATTATTAACAAAAAGCCAGCAAATATAAAATTACAATCTTTATGTTACGTGACTAACATATAAATCCTTGGAAAGAAGACAAAAGAAAATTCATAAAAAAGCCATCATATCAATCGACACAGTTAAATAAAGGCAAATTCAAAACCTACAAAAAAAATGAAGCAATTATTATCCACTAGAAAACAATCAAACAACAAATGTGGAAATTAAAAAGTAACCCCACTTTCATTTGTGAGGTTAAACTAAAGTTTTAAAGTTCCTGTAAGAAAACATGAACAATATTCTTCTTCTAATATGGTACGTAAAAATAAACAGAGCTTTACGTAATTTCCATGTAATTTTAATGAAGCTACTATAGAAGAAAAATCAATTTAAGGATTATAAAATTGAAGATAGCTTATCTCCAGAACAATTAGATTTTTTTTTTTCGTAAAATTTGTTGTTGGTAGTTTTCACCAGTTTCCTATCTAGCCTTAGAGAGACCTAAGACGAACTTTAGAAAAATGGGCCATTTCAAGTAGTTCAACACTTCAACGTGAGCATTCCTTTGGCAAAACATTTTTTAGAAATGTTAGTTCAAAATACAACTCATCTCCTATAATATTTGAATGATTTCCATGTTTAAAAATACTTCAAGATTGGTACAAGATGTCTTCAAGTTATCATCACTTCCTTACTTTAGTTTCTCTAAATCAATTGGAAACCAAAGGTTTGTTCGTACTTTTGAAATTGTTCAAACCTTGTCTTAAGAGAATAGAGAGCTTGATCCATGACTTGGTTAAAATAATTTATATTAAGGCTCTCTTCTAGAGATAAATTCACAGTTTTCATCAACTATTTCATGATTCTTCACCAATTTTTCTTTTTTTCTTTTGATAACACGTTTTTCCTTTGTTGAAAATATGGTTCAATTTCCATAGACTCTGCAATTACTTTAGCACTCTGATTTTCCACTCTCAAAACCACTATCTCTTTAATTTT
>JAKUCM010006678.1:0-22063 GCA_023374145.1 Lepidium sativum | reverse complement strand
TGCTTTGCTACCTCTGTTCCAGCCATAAACTCTGCTTCAAATGATGACAATGCTACAATCTCATGTTTATGTGAACTCCATGATATTGGGCTTTCTCCAAGGTAAAAAACGTGTCGTGATGTCCTTTTTCCATCATCCGGGTCAACATTGTGGCTGCTTTCATTGTATCCTATTAGTCTTGCTATCTTTGTACTTCTCACAAATAATAAACCAAGATTAATAGTTCCCTTTAAGTATCTTAAGCATTGTTTCATCGCAACTGCATGAGATTCTCTTGGACTCTGCATATAACGACTCAAGACTCCAACACTGTATGAAAGATTTGGTCTCGTATGAACTCGATACCTGAGACATCCAACGTTTTTCTTGAAAAAAGGTAGCATCGATTTCTTTTTCATTCACGGATTTTGCTAGCTTCAATCTGGTGCCCATAGGTACATGAACCAAGTTCCAGTCTTTCATTCCAGCTTCTTTAAGAATCTTGAGGGCATATCGACTCTGCATTAATGTTATTCATTCACTATGTTGAATCACTTCAATTCCCAAATAGTACATGAGTTTCCCAAGATCACTCATATCGAACTTTGATGCCATCTCCTCCTTAAACTTCTTGATGAGATCTAAGTTTGTCCCTGTTACAAACAGATCATCAACAAACATGGATATGAGTAGAAGATGTTCTTTAACTTCCTTACGATAAACTGATGGCTCTTTAGAACACTTTACGAACTGAAGCTCTGTGAGGATTTGATTCAACTTGTTATTCCATGCTCTCGGTGCTTGTCTCAAACCATACAATGCATTCTTAAGTATATAAACCTTATCTTCACATCCTTTACTCTATAATCCTTCTGGATGAGAGACATACACTGTTTCTTTTAGCTCGTCATGAAGGAAAATTGTTTTGATGTCAAGATGATGCACTTCCCATCCGTGCGATGCTGCGAGGTCGATGAGAAGCCTTATTGTTTTGATTCGTGCAAGTGGAGCAAAAATCTCCTCAAAGTCTACTCTGTATTGTTGAACATACCCTTTAGCTACAAGTCGTGCTTTGTGTTCGTTGATGCTCCAATCAGCGCTCCTTTTAAGCTTAAATACCCACTCTAAGCCAATTGGTTTGACTCCGAGCGTCAAATCTACGAGATCCCATACTTTAAACTTCACTATCGACCTGATTTCTTCTTCACATGTATATGTCCATTCCTTAGGTGAACAACTAACGATATGCCTTTGATCATGGCTCTGTTCCGAGGTGAACAAGAATTTGTGATATATCATCCAACTTCTTCTGGGTTGGTTTATCAACTTTTGCATACGCTATACAACCAAAAATCTTGATGTGCTTGATTTTTGGTTTCTTATCTCGAAAATATTCATATGGAGTTTTGTCTTTGAGGGACCTTGTTGCGACTCTATTCTGTAGATAAGTTGAATGTTTTATGGCTTCTCCCCAGAGGTAGTTTGGCATTTTCATATGTTTCAGAATACTTCTCGTCATGTTCATTAAAGTCAAGTTACATCTCTCTACTACTCGGTTCTGCTGTGGAGTATATAGAGCATTAAAATGTCGTTTGATGCCAGCTGCTTCGCAATAAGAATTAAATTCTGTAGATACGAACTCTCCTCCTCGATCTGTTCTAATGGTTCGTATTCTTGCTTCTGATTCATGTTCCACCAAAGTTTTAAAGTTTTGAAACTTGTAAAACGCTTCTCCTTTCTCTGTTAATAGAATCATCCACATGTAGTGAGAATAGTCGTCAATAAGAACGAAGATGTACCTTTTTCCAGAACTCGTGCTTGGTGTTATAGGACCGCAGATGTCTCTGTGTATGAGTTTGAGTTTCTTTGTGGCGCGATATGGTGTAGCTTGCGGAAACATATCCTTAGTTTGTTTTCCAAGTAGACACGAACTACATATTTCGTTCTCATACTTGAAACTTGGTGCTCCTATCACAATTTCTTTGTCTATCATTTTCTTGATATTTGCAAGATTTACATGTCCTAACCTTGCGTGCCATCTGCTTGCTTCAGTCATGGTGGTCATAAGTAGACAAGAGCTGTTAATTAATCCAATTCGAACTTTGTACTTTGATCTCTCTGTTTTCACGACGAGTTTCCCATCACGATCTCGCATTGTGAGGTATCCTCCCTTCAATCTTATGTCATAACCTGATTTTGTAGCATGTCCAAGGTTTATAATATTACTCTTCAATTCTGGTATGAAATAGACATCCATCATTACTTGTGGTTGTCCATTCAAATCGATAAAAGAAATTGTTCCGTTCCCTTTAATATCGATGTGTGAATCATCTCCGAATCTCATTTTCTAGACACATACTTGTCAAGATTCTCAAAGTATCTTCGATCTCCAGTCATATGATTGCTAGATCCGTTGTCAAGGTATCAAACGTTCTCTCCGTTGTTGTTAGCTTCAAACTTTACTGGGCACACACCGTTTTTCATTTAAATACACAGCTTCATGCATCATAAGTTCATCTGCCTCTTGTGTATCTCATGTTTTTTCTTTCTTGCTATTTTCTTGTGCCTCAAGTAGTTTGAGTAGATGATCTGGACAGTCAGATCACATCGATAACAAGTTATTTGTGATGTGTCTCTTCCTCCATACCTTCCACAGCCTCTTCCCCTATTGTTGTATCTTCCTCCACGACCTTTGCCTCTAGAGTTTTGGTTTGAATAGCTTCTTTGAGCTTCTTTATTGGTGTACATTAGTTTGGTTTGATCTTCCTGGATTTCTTCTTCTTCACTGACACATTCCTCATAGGCTTTTAGGTGCCCCATAATGTCTTCAAAGCTCGTGATGTTAAGATCTAACACATGGCCATGTTTAGGAATTGATTAAAACAAAAGTGTCATGGCCATGTTTAGGAATTGATTAAAACAAAAGTGTCATGGCCATGTTGTTCTTTTCTTTATCTGTTGAAATTGTTGCAGACTCAATAGCTTCCAAGACCTTGTGAATCTTAAGTGTAATATTCATCCTAATCGCCATACTATGTAATTGGTTGAATTTAACATAGGACATGCAATTGAAAGAGTTCTTCCTCCTTTCGGTTTTGCTGTTGTTGCAACGACTTCCATATTGTCAACACGATATCACTATAGCTCGTTCTCTCCCTTTTTTTTCTTCTTATTACTTTTACTCTGGTACCAAATATAGAATTTAAGAACTTCAAAGATTGATAATAAGAATGACTCTTATTAATTTTAGAAAATTACTCAAAACTAAACTCTCTCAATCTCTCTCAAAATTCATAAGTTATGCCATCTCCTTGTATAGGACAAGGATCTAACAAGTTTTCTTTTTCTCTTAAATAGACAACTTCCTAATTTCATTATATTTAGATAACTCCTAAATATATTCATAAATCCTTGCCTACTTAGAATAGCTCATGTATTAAGATATGTTCAAGGTTAATCCAACATGACCTCTCTCAACCTGTTGACCTCAAAAGCCATTGGGCTAGGCATGGTACTAACAAGTTTGTTACAATCCAGTTAGTTGTTTCATCAGTTGGGTTTAGTTCTAAGTTTTAGGTTTTGTGGTTTCTTTGTATCTCCTTTATTATAGTTGAACATCTTGTCTATAGTTGTGATACCTTTAATATTAATATAGGAGATCCAGTGTCCATGACCAATAGGACGAGACTTGCTTTCCTTTTGAGGAGAAATGTTACTTTTGGTACTGCAACAATGTTTGGTTAAGAAGCATACTTTGTGTCTCGATTAAGATTATCTTGTGTAAGCGAATTGTTATATCTCTGCTCGTTCCTCACTGCATTAAGGGAAATCAACAGTACAGAAGCAAAGATTTGGCACAGAAAACGTTCTCTCTGCTCTATTAACCCCAAAATAGAGAATCATCCTAACTGTAACTGACCACACTATCTCTTTTGGCCTTACAAATATAACACGACACAGGAAAACACAGCACGACACGACACAACAGTTCTTTTGCAGACAGTGGTAATTACATTAGTAATCGTAAGACGGTAGAATCAAACCTTCTAGTTTATGCACTGTATCCTTTTTACTTGTTTCCCCTGAAGTAGAGGTATATTTTCTGCAGAAATTAACAATGGTGGAAATACATTAAGGCAGGAGCTTAGGTATGTGTTGGTTTGGATTCGCTTAGCAGATATAAAGAAGAAACAGGTAGACTAGACTCATTTTACCTGGAGGACCCACAGACTCAAAAGCGACTCCAAGCAGAAGAAACCAAAACCGACAAAGTAGAAGATCTGCAGTAAGATTCAAAGTTAAGCTAGTGACAATGATATCATATGGTTGATAGCAACTGAATTGGCAACAAAATTTTGATCTATTTTGAATACAGAAAGGTCAAAGTTTGTACCCCGGCTAATAAACTGTCTGAGATTACATCGACTGCTGCCAGCACACCCCTGTGTATTAGAAGAGAATGAGGATCACTTGTCACATCACAGGTATATACAGACAAAAAAACTTGGGGAAGGCTTGGATAAGAAAGGGGTTTAAAAGAATCTTTTTTCTGTTCCTTCGAGAGCAAAGAATTTCAACAGTTGGTGAATTTTTTCTGTTGTAAATGATAATATGTTCCTAGATTATTGATTAGTCGAACACGAGCTAAGATTGTTGACTTTTCTAGTTCTCAACCTAGTTATAATGCGGCACTTATACATGAAGGATTAAATTCTGCAAAGCTTGAGAACGAGAAGAACTAAAGGCGCAACGATTGGAAAACTTACGTTAGTGACTGTCCATGGAAAACGATAGGAGGAGCAATGGCAGCAAATATGCAGAAGCCAATATGAACCTATTGATAGCTAAGTTCAGTTATACAGAAAATAGAAAGTATACCTGCATAGAGTGAAGAGAAAATGTGAACTTAAAGATGGCAGTTCTTTTCAATAAACTTACCAGGTAGAAGAAGAAAAACCAACCAAACTTTAAAGCGCTATCAGTCCTGCAAGGTGATAAGAAAAATTCTGTTATAGGCACAGTGCCAATATGACCAGTGTGATAGTCGTATAACCGGGGCATCACCTCATTGCTCGGTAAAGAGGCCTGTACCATAGTACATATGAAATTGGACATCCAAGCAACGCATAGATTGTGGCAAGAAAAAAGATTTTAACAACTGCATTTGGATTTAGAACCAACATTAGCTTAACCAAACTTCATAATATAGCTCATTACTACTTAGGGTATATTTTTAATAGTATGAAGGCTCACCTCCGCCTTTAATCCAGCAGACTATCACTGCAATGACATTGAATACAAGACACAAAACTATACCTGGAAATTCCGATTCGAACAGTAACAAGCCCATCAGTTCACCCCTACAAATTTTGTATACTTTATAAACAGAAAACCAGATGAAAAAAAAAAACCTACCCAACCAACTAGCAAACGCCAAGTACTGAAGTTTTTGCGCATGAACTGGTATTTCGTTAGCAATGTCGTGGTGTATAATTGGGAAAAAAGGTGGCCAGTTTTTATTGCTCGTCTGCACACCAGCTGCCACACAATTTAATGTGTTTCATTAGCCACTAACCAGCACAAGAATAAATTTCTTTTGTTTTGTTTTGTTTTTAAAGTGTGTCATGAAGGTCTTGTTGACTTACACTTAGCAACGGCATCTTCTCTTCGTTTGATATCCTGCGTGAAACAGAGAAAGAGTTACGTGACATAATGCAACCAGCAAAAAGCTAAAAAATTGAGTTAAAACGAAGAGAAAGACAATAACCATTTCTCTCTTCCTAAGTTCTGATTCCCAATCAGAAAGCTCTCTCTGTTTCTTTGAAGAGACCTACACCAACTTCCAAACAAATTTCAGAAAAATCTCAGCTAGAATGTGTTTCAGTGGTACGATACTAATGTTCTTACATTCACCGTATCCAATGGAATATCGACTGTAGCATCAAGGTTACTGCCATATCCAACTGGCCTAGATGAAGCAGGAACCCTTCCAGCGCCTTTCTGCAATTAGAATACATACTCATAGACTAGAAGTTGATACAGCTAATAACCAGCAGGTTATTATACTACTGATTTACCATGCTTCACTTCTAAATACTCAAAAACAGTAAAGAATTAAATCTTAACAATCTACCATTGATAAAGACACTACATTATAAAGTAGTTCCAATAACAGTAGACCGATTACTAGAGTAAAGTTTTGTGGCCAAATTCAAGCGTGGTTGCAGTTACGAAGACACAGTTTAATATCCTGATATGGATAAGTTTATCGGTAAATCCGGACTGAACAGTCCAAGATCCATCAACTGAAAACCTTTGTATGTCCCAGAAACATATTGCTATGGTTTCGCAAAAGAAATGAGTGGCAATAACAAAACTAAGGTTCCAGAGACTCCGTTTCCGCCAGATTCCAATTTCAGTGACTGATCACTGATGAACAGAAAACTTTGAGATCTAAGATTCTTAAGCTATCGGGAACACATAAGACTCAAAATCACCAAATAGATAGAATATAAATGGCAGGCTAATCTCATGAATCTGAAATGAAGATCAGTGAGAAATGGAAAAGCCGAGAGTATAAGGAAGAGAAGAGAAAGCAGTACCGAGAATGGATTAACAATTTCTTCTTCTTCCTCGTCGAAGGGATTGGGATCGTGATGGCGATTCATGATTTCAATTCAGATCTAACAATTTTGTGGCAACAGAAGAGAGTATAATATCGACAGAATCCGGAGGAGAGTGAAGAAAGAGAGAAAGAAATGAAAGAAATGAAAGAAGACCACCACCGACCGAGAGATTGACTCCTCTTTACTCTTCTTCAATACCGCCAGAATATTGCGATTTTATTGTATTATTTTTATAAAAAAAAAATTCTCAACATCAGCTCTCATTAATAAACCAAACTCTTCATACATCTATCTATATTAATAAAAAAGCAAGCTTTTCATACATGTTAAGCCATCCAACTCATCTTTCTCACTTCTATCTTCTTACCACATCACTTTTATCTTCTTGCCACATCAGCATTTGTTTTAGAATTTTTTATTTTTAATAAAAATTATATATATAAAAGCAAGGTTGTCTCTTCTGGTGATGACACATCAGCAATTTAATTTCATTAATCAACCAATAACATTATCACATTAAACACACATCATATAAGTTAAAACAACATCATCATAAAAAATTAACCTACTCAAATCCATACGATTCTGTGAAATAAAAATTAACCTCCCCTCCACTACTTTTTCGAAATATACTTAACAAATAAATGATTTTCACCTAATGTACAATTTTGTTTCCGCCTAATCGTTGGTCCATGAGGCCATAATACATGCTAAACAAGAGGTCAATAATTTTGTCTTGTTTCCAAACTTTAAGAAACTGCACCTGCTTCATCATTCTCTCTGGAAATTTTCCCTTGAAATGGGGTTTTCAAAAATACCAATATATCAAATTGATAACTAAGATATCAATAAGTTCATTAGTTCATGCAGTCCTTCAAGTAACCATCATTTCTCCATGAAGACTTGATGTGTGATATCAAACCAAGAACAATGCTCGCAAAATTGGTTGAGACAGCAGATCTAATCATATGGGATGAAGCACCAATGACACATCGTCACACTTTTGAAGCATTGGATCACACATTAAGAGATATCATGAGTTTTACCAACCCAGATGCAGAAGCAAAACTATTTGGGGAAAGGCAATTTTGTTAGGTGGAGATTTCAGGCAAATATTAACAGTCATCTCACAAGGAAGCAAACAAGATACAATTCTCGCAACACTTAATAGATCTTACATTTGGTAAAGTTGTTACGTTGCCACCCTTACCAAAACATGAGAGTAAAGCAAGACGAAAAAAACTTTGTTGCATGTATTTTACAAGTCGGGAATGGCAAGGCTAAAATTTTCAATATTCTGAACGAAGCGTCTCTAGAAAATTACTACATAGAGATCGAAGACACATTAGTCTTGGAAAAAGGAGAAAACTCAATGAGAGAAATCCAGGAAGCAACATTCCCAAATCTCGAAAACTCTTTCCAAAACCGTGCATATCTTCGAGTTCATGCCATCCTTACACCAAGGAATGAAATTGTTGATAAGTTAAATGATTTCTTCTTAGAAAAAATTAGAGGTGACATGAAAAAGTATCTTAGTGCTGACAGTACTGCCGATGATGATGACCTTGATGGATTTAATCTTGTATACACTACATAATACCTAAATGCACTCAAGTGTTCGGGATTACCAAATCATCACCTACCTTTAAAGCAGTATGCCCCAATCATATTGTTAAGAAACATAAATCAAAAGCAAGGTTTATGCAACGGGACTAGACTGCTTGTTACTCATTTAGGTGAAAAGGTACTTGAAGAAGAGGTACTAATCGGCACCAGTGTCAAGAAAAAAATGATTATACCAAGGATCATCATGACAACGACAAATAAAAATTTTCCATATAAAATGTGAAGATGACAGTTCCCTGTTAGAGTTTGTTATGCAATGACAATAAACAAAAGTCAAGGCCAAATTTTACAAAATATGGGTATCTATCTACCCAAGCCTGTATTTAGTCATGTCCAACTCTATGTTGCTTTATCTCGCGTCACATCAAAAGAAGGACTACAAACTTGGAGTGCCACCAAACAAAAAGAAAACATATCAGCCATTAAAAATGTTGTATACAAAGAGATTTTCAACAATCTTCACTATCATGCCACATGTAATTTCTTATACAATAAATACCCATATTAGTGTATGGAAGACTTCAATGTTGTAATTTTAGTGCTTCTATATTCTACATAAAGGAACCGAGAAAAACAAGTTCAACCACTTGAACATGGCCAATATTCATTAAAGTAGTCTTGACTATTGACAAAATATTCAGCCGAAATATTGTTTATCAATATTTAAAACATTTGTTTCTCTTTCCTTAATAAAACTCTCATAGTTCTCCCAAAATTTAAAAAATTTGCAACAAAATGACATAACTTAAAAAATGATCCCGTCGCGTAGCGCGGGCACTCACCTAGTACTAATAAAAGCAAGGTTTTCACACCTCTTAAGCCATCAAACTCATCTTTCTCAAACTCCTATCTTCTTGTCACATCATTCTTATCTTCTTGCCACATCAACAATTATTTTAGAATTTTTTTATTTTTAATAAAAAAAATCAAAAGACAATTATTATTTACTTAATCACATTACTTACTATAATATGGATATTCAAAAGTCTCACATCAAATTAAATTATATTATGTTGTAATCTATATTAAACCAATATATTGATTAGAAGTACTTAATCACATTACTTACTATAATATGAACATTCAAAGGTCTCACATCAAATTAAGTTATATTATGTTGTAATCTATACTAAACCAATATATTGATTAGAAGTATAATATATCGTATCGTATGCCCAAAATTATTAGAAGAGTTATCTAAATTACCAAACAAAAAAGAATATGATTCTTTTAAAAAATATGAATTTTTTTTTTTTTTACTTAATAAACTATCCATAATCTGAATACCAATTAAAAATGACCAAACTGATAAATAATATTTTATGTAGTAAAACCTAAACTTACATATTATTTAAGAATAATCAAACTAACTAACTTATCAAAATACTGCAAAATAATTTGACTCAACTTATCACTAATAACTTATCAAAATACTGCAAAATACTGCAAAATAACTTATCACTAATAAAAGAAATTATTTTATTATAAATGACTCAACTTATATATAATACTACTTAGGTTTGATGTTCTAGCAAAATAATTTTTTTACAAGGATTTGTAGACGTAGTAGCGGTTACTAATTTCAAGTGCTGTTTTTTCCAATTAGGTACTAATCATCTGTTTAATGACTAACAAAAAGCAGTCACTTCAACTAAAAATATAAATTAGAAAAAAATAAAAATAAACTATGTAAAATATAAAATAGAAAAAATACAATATTTTCTACATCGATTAAAATTTATAAGTGTAGACATCTATGTACATGTCATGAAATAAATAGTTCAATTGAGGTATATTCAATGCCCTTGTACCTCAAAAACACACCTACACCTTCCATACAAATAATAACCAAACTTTGTTACCTTTTTACCTAGGGATATGATAACAATGAAGCACTAAAAACTAAAACTCGTGAAAGTTTAAAACACATTATTGGACAAACTTGCAAATTCCATATCAAAGTGTCAATGTACAACTTCCTAACTTTACGTCAAACTTTCACTGCCTCCTGTATTATTCCGAACGACGTTGGCTTGAACGACGAGGCGTCCGGAATAAACAACCCCATATCTGCTCACTGTGCAATTCTTTCCAAGGCTCGGAACACACATCCAAACAAAATATCTGATGAAGACGTGAAGAACGAGAAGCGCCCCCCGTCCAGACAACTAAATCAGCTTATTCACCTCACATTACAAGTTATTTCTTTGATTTAATTAAAATCATTCTCAATGTTACAAGTTTTTTCAATTTCCTGTCCCTCCATACTATTCATAAGTTCCATCTAATTTCCCCTTTTTTGGTTTATGCAATTTGGATATTTCAATGACATATTTTTATAAATAAATACTACTTCATAAAAGATATATTCTTAAATTGTTCTTCAGATAATATTATAAGTATAGTCTTCAAATATTTTCACACATGTACTTTTGATCTTTAAATAATAAATAAAACCAGACCAGAATCCTGATTGAAGTCTGCTTCATAACTATAACTCATAACTGAAAAATTGCACTATTTGCCTTCAAACATTCAAAGGACGAGATGTCATTAATACCCTAGCCTGTAACCACATCTACCACCATGATTGCATAATAAGTTTGGCTTAACGCAAATAAAAATTGTCCAATATGTACGCAACATATCTTTAATTTTTCCATTCCAAATAATAATAAAATTATCTATTTCTCATGTACATACCTTTCATTTCAGAAATACAACGCAAATAACAAAATTTGACAAGTTACCCAACAAATAAACTACACATAAATGTTTCTAAACTAAAAACCGAGCGTAGCCCGGTCAATCCCCTAGTTATCTAAAAATAACGGATAATAATAACCAGATGTTGATGTCTAGACACCAAGACCAAATGAAATGACGACTATGTTCCTCCAAAAGTCTTGAAAGAATATCAAATCAGATATTATTTTATTAGTTAATAAATTTTTGATGTTAGAAACTTTTGAAGCAAGGCTAAATCAGATAAACATTTGCCTAATTTCGAGAAGATCCTCACCAACTACAATGGCAAAATTTCTACCGATAAGTCTATGTAGTGTCCCTTAGTATGATAATATCTAAAGTTATATGTTTGTGTTTAAACAAAGCAATTAAAAGGAAATATATGGTAATTAATACATATATGAGTAAGGTTTGTGATAGAGTTGAATGGAGTTTTGTAGAGAAATTGCTTTGAGAGGACTTCGACAAAAGGATCCCTTGTCACCATATATTTTTGTTTTGAGGTGCTTATTTCAAATTTGAGGAAGGCAGAGAGAGATAATGTTATTACTGAAATCTCTATTGCACAACAAAGCCCAAATATTTCCCACTTATTGTTTGCATATGATAGTTTATTCTTTTGTAAAGCCAAAATAGAAAAAGCTTCTCAAATTATTCAAATATTACATGAGTACAAGAAAATATCGGGTCAACAAATCAATTTCGATAAATCCTCTATCCAATCTTGACATTCGTCACCACATAATGAAAAGAGGTCCCTTCATCGAATATTAGGTATTAATCAAGGTGGGGGCATGGGATCCTATCTTGGTCTACCCGAGAATATTAAAGGAGCTAAAACTAGGGTTTTTTCTTTTGTTCGGGAAAAATTCTGATAAAATCAGTATTGACGGTACTACCAACCTATGCTATGTCATGTTATAAATCATCAAAGACAATAGTGAATAATTTAAAATTGGCTATTGCGAATTTTGGTGGTCAAATTCAGAATCTTATAAAATGATACATTGGATGACTTGGAATAAACTATGTATACGAATTTAGGGCTTTAGAGGATTTTTAATTTTTAACTCTGCACTTTTGGCAAAGCAGGTATGGAGATTATTAGATTTCTCGGATTCATTATTTGCAAAAGTAATGAAAGAAAGATATTATAAAGATGTGTGCCCAGTGACGGCAAGACCAAATGCTAATCCATCGTATGGTTAGGGAAGTATCTCTTCTGTGAGATAGTTGGTTAGAATGGGAATATTCCGTAAGATTGGAAATGGGCGATCAACATTTGTATGGCGTGATCCTTGGATTCTCGATGTAGTCCCTAGACCAGTGGCTGGTATGGGGCCGCAAATGTTCATGAACCTTATAGTTGATCAATTTATCGATGTGTGCAATAAGTCTTGGCGTGAACCAATACTTCTTCAGTATTTCACCCTTGAGGATGTTCGGCTTATCTTGGGTAGTTCTTTACCCCATAGTCTAAGACCTGATTAATGGGGTTGGCATTTAAATAAGACGGGACGGTGCTCGGTAAAGTCTGGGTATCATACCAAAGAAATAAACTTGTTACTCGAGGTGGGAAAAGTAAGGGCCAAATTTCACGGCCTTACAAGCCAAAATATGGAAGATTAATTGTCCTAATATAATAAGACTCTTTATATGGCAAGCTTTATCAGGAGGTATTGTGGTTAAGCAAAACCTAAATAATCGAGGTATTAATTATGGTTCAAGATGCTTTAGATGCAGGGCAGAGGAGGAAACCATAAACCATGTTATTTTTGAATGTTTTCCCAGCACTGCAAACCAAATATGGGAACTTTCTTGTATTCTTTTTCTATAGATGTGTTCCCAAGAAACTCTTGTTGGTATAATTTGGACTATTTGTTCTCGAGGATTCTAGATTGGAGAGACGTGTTGGTTTTTCCTTGGTTGATATGGTACAGTTGAAAGACAAAGAATGAAAAATATTTTTCAAATGCTGATACGAATCCATAAGATGTTATGTCATAAGCAAACGCACTACCAACTAAGTGGATTAATGCTCAGCGTGTAGACTCAAGAAGCCTTCAACCAGGCATCATTAGCTCAGTTTTGGTGTGGTCAGAGTTGGAAATTCCAACTGTTATTCACATGTCTCTCCAATCTCGAGGATTCTAGATTGGAGAGACGTGTTGGTTTTTCCTTGGTTGATATGGTACAGTTGAAAGACAAAGAATGACAAATATTTTTCAAATGCTGATACGAATCCATAAGATGTTATGTCATAAGCAAACACACTACCTACTAAGTGGATTAATGCTCAGCGTGTAGACTCAAGAAGCCTTCAACCAGGCATCATTAGCTCAGTTTTGGTGTGGTCAGAGTTGGCAATTCCAACTGTTATTCACACGTCTCTCCAATCTCGAGGATTCTAGATTGGAGAGACGTGTTGGTTTTTCCTTGGTTGATATGGTACAGTTGAAAGACAAAGAATGACAAATATTTTTCAAATGCTGATACGAATCCATAAGATGTTATGTCATAAGCAAACGCACTACCTACTGAGTGCATTAATGCTCAGCGTGTAGACTCAAGAAGCCTTTAACCAGGCATCATTAGCTCAGTTTTGGTGTGGTCAGAGTTGGCAATTCCAACTGTTATTCACACGTCTCTCCAATCTCGAGGATTCTAGATTGGAGAGATGTGTTGGTTTTTCCTTGGTTGATATGGTACATTTGGAAGACAAAGAATGACAAATATTTTTCAAATGTTGATACGAATCCATAAGATGTTATGTCACAAGCAAACACACTACCTACTGAGTGGATTAATGCTCAGCGTGTAGACTCAAGAAGCCTTCAACCAGGCATCATTAGCTCAGTTTTGGTGTGGTCACAGTTGGCAATTCCAACTGTTATTCACACATGCTTCATGGGTTTTCGTTGCTATGTTGATGGGTCGTGGAAGTGTTATGATATATACTACAGTCTACGAAGGATTTGCTTCCTAATTTCAGTGGAGGGAGGTTGGATGGATGCTCATCAGATTCGACGTAGTTTATCCTCTCTTCATTTGAAGGTTAAAGCAGTATTTTGGGCGATAAAATCTCTTTTCACTATTTAGATCCTCGAGGTGAAAGTGGCAGCAGAATGTGTAGACGTTCTAAAGAATTGACGCAACAAGAGGAGTGACCAGCTTTTTAGACGTATCAGGAGGATTTTCTCAGGTTTAAGTCTCTTTTTTGATCTTTTTCTCTCCATGTCATTCTAAGATCTCTGAATCATAATGGTGATGCTCTCACTCGTTATATTAGAGAGTCGGCTTATGATTTAGAGTTGTAGCTGTGGTCACAACTCTTTTGAATTTTTTTTATATGAGTTTAGTTGACAAAAAAAAAACTTTACTTCGTTAATTAATTAAAGAAATAAGCGAGTAAGAAGGCACCGAGTTTATAAATGATAAACTTCTTGACAAATCTCGTATATTATAGGTCACAAAATCTGCTTTTGAATTAACATGCCTAGGGATCAGAGTAAAAGAAAACTACCTAAACAAATTATGAAACCGCCTATAGTCGTCGATACAAGTCTGAAACACCGACCACTCGTCAAGATATTGGATCATCTACACAACTTCAGAGCAATCAGACGCCATTGTTACTTCTGGAATCTGGAGAGAAATGAGGAACGACATAGCCCAAAGGGCTGCCTTAAACACGGCATGGAGAGAGGATAAACTTTTCGAAATTCCTCAAGCTCCTAGGTTAAAAACTGTCAAACCATTTGAAAAGTAGAATTAACCTATTTCTGAGAAAGAGTATGTATCTTTCCACCGAAGATGGAATCCCTGATAATGTCCACGATTGAATCGCTGGTAGACATTCAAAAAAATATGGTTAATAGTCTCACCATTACTCAATATTTATGCCTTTATGCTTAGTAGTGGACACCACCATTCCCAAAAAAAATTGTTATAGAAAATGTTTTATTATAGAAAAACCCTTAATTTTCCAAATTTGGGCTTGAATGGCAATTAAATTTGGACCCAAGAGCCCATATCTTGAAGAGATAGATTATGCACTACCTAGTAACCCAATTTCACTTAATATTTGCCATATTTAGTAAAATGTCAGCCCTACGAATCTTTTTGATGTTGTCAAGGAATCTGAATACATAGAATGAGTTTAACATCCTGAGTATTTAGAAACTGTTTATGCAAGGAGATCTGCCAAGTTCTTGTACCAAAATCAATTGGATGATCAAGCGTTAAACCGGGGTAGAAGAGGACCCTAGGCTGACGCCACACGGGGAATAGAGCCAGGAATCCATGGATCACTCCAGACGGAGATTAACTCCCTATTTATAATCCTCTTAAATAAACCTTTACCAACCAAAGATCTAGCAGAAAGAATATTCTGCCAGCCATACGATGGATTATAAAAACGCTTAAAGTCTAAGAATGAGAATCCTTAAAGTATCGACCTTTTAATACCCTTGAAAGTAAAGCCTCTGGATGATCAATTAACCACCAAAGTTGTTTGGCCAAAAGGGCTATACTGAAATTCTCTATATCCCGAAACCCCAATCCACCTTCATTCTTACCATTGCAGAATTTTGTCCCACCTTACCTAATGCATACGACAAGATACACTAGAGTTCCCGCACCAGAAGTCAACAATAGCTGCCGTCAGTTTAGAAACAATAGATTTTAAGAGTCTATAATAAGACATAACATAAATAGGTAGAGCATTTAAAACAGACTTGATGAGAACCTCATTCCCCCTTTTGAAAAACACTTAGATGTCTAACCATCAATCCTATCACTGTGTTTTTCCTTAGTAAACGCAAAAACCTTTGTTTTTGCTCCTTCCATTCCTTCTGGTAGACCCAAATATGTTCCCATACCTCCAGTATTAGTGATACCTAAAGTATCATGGACTTCCTTCCTAATAATCATATCTACCTGATGACCAAATTGAATAGAAGATTTTGCAAAGTTAATTTGTTGGTCTGAATCCTCTTCATACTGTTTTGAAATGTCTAAAACCGTCAAAGCCTCTTCTTTGGATGCCTTACAGAAAAATAGATTGTCATCCGCAAACAAAAGATGAGATACAAGCGGACAAGTACAAGCAACAACTAAACAATAATTTCTTTTTGCGCCTCCGTTTTTCTGAGCTTTGCAATTAACACTTCCGTACATAGAATAAACAAATAAGACAAAAGAGAATCTCCTTGTAGTAACCGTACATAGAACAATCCTTCCCTTCGAATGCCCATTAATCAAAACAAACTACCTTATTGTAAAATACAATGAATTACACATTTAATCTAAGCCTCATGAAATCCAAGTTTTCCCAGTAAAGCCTCCAAAAATTCTCCTTCATTTCATCGTACGCTTTACTCATATTTATCTTAATAGCCATTGAATTTGTCTTTAATTGCTTTATTAGTCTGTAAGGCGTGAAACATCTCTTGAGCAATGAGGATACTATCAGAAATCAGCTTCCCACTAACAAAAGGTGATTGGGTGTCTGAAACCAAAGAGGGTAGAATCTTTCTTAATCTTAAACAAATGACTTTAAAAATAAGTTTATATCCAACATTACAGAGACTAATAGGTCTAAAACTTTAGTGGGTGGTTGAACCATTGGTATAAAACAAATATTTATTAAATTCAAATCCGTATCAAAAGAACCAAAAACTAGAAAATCATTTACCATATTAACTAAATCCTCCTTCACTACTTCCCAAGGCTGTTAGAAAAAAGAGTTGTCATACCATCCGGACCTAGAGCCCTTCCCGAATATGTCGAGAAAAGCGCTCGTTTAACTTCGTTGTTTTGTTTGAGCATGATTTTTTTTTGTGTTATTATCACCATCTTGGAGCCACTTATTTCAAATCTTTTGCTTCCAGAATAGCTCTTCTTCTAAATAAGCCAACTTTAAATCCCTATGATCGGATCCAAATATTCAACAATTAACTTAGGAAATATAGAATGACAATCTTCAGAAGAAAAAGCCTTATCTAATTTCCATTATGACGGACCCCACCATGACCAAAAATTTCCTATATTTGGAAAAGCATTCATACCACAATGTTGTAACAGTTGATTAAAAGGTAGAAAAGATGAAATACTACGAATATTTCTACCTTTCCTTTCATGATTTCCAGAAATCTCATTAACCTACCGTCATCCACCATAGCAAATCAAGTTAACCGTTCTCAAACATGATCTCTTTGATGGTAAACAAAATCACCATAAATAAAAAGATAAATAAAATTTGACTCCCTAAAATTAAAAAATTATCTATCATATTCTTACTTTTATGAATAAGGGAAACATTATAAATATTGTTATAAAACAAAACCAAGCCACCACTTGAATCATTGGGATCACTTTTTTTTGTCCTTAAGAGAAATTAGCCAATTAAATGACTTCTTGGTTTTTTGTAAAAAAAATAATGATGGTTTATTAAAACTCCAAGTGGCCCAGTGGTGTAGTCACTTTACAAATCCTCAAGACACCAGAGATCGAACCCCCTACCTGCAATAGTAGGAGTGGAATTTAAAAAACCACTAAGCTAGTGGACAAAAAAAAACTCCAAGTGTCTTGCAAATAATTTATTGAGACATGGTAGCTAATGCCCTCGTAATTCCAGCTTCAAATACTAATCATTAAAATAATAACTACATAAAAGGTAATAAAACAAAACTAAGACTACCTCCATCCAAATGTTCTTATTAGAATCTTTATCATTCAAAAAATTAAAAAAATATAAAAAGAAGAGAGAGGATGAGATTAGATTCTTAAATAAAAAAAATAAAAAACTAGGTTTCTTATTTAAAATACATATTTTTGCCAAATGTCATTATTTGATTGGACATCACCTTTAAAGACATTATAATTTAAATATAAATGAAATTTTAATAAAAAATATTAGTATTTTATAGTTAATAAACTGATCAAAGGTTATTAAGCATGGAGATGCTCTAACTCTCCATTTCTTCAAGCTTCCCTGCCTTTAGGCATATCCATTGACTTTTCCTTATTAATCCTTATCTTGGGAGAATCAATGATGTTCTGTTTCCTAGAACTGACCCTTGGGGCCAACACCCTTAACAGTTCTCTTCCTTCCTCGTGTGGAAATCTTTGTGGCTTTATTCTTCACTTCAATATTTGAAGTATCCACATTTGCACCCAGTTCTGCAAATGCTATAGCCTCAACCGAACCAGAATTCTCCACATCCTCAAAGGTCATTGCACCATCATCTGTCCACTCTTGAGAACCATCTGCAACCACAAGATCATTCTCTTTCATCTCAAATTGCTCCATCTCAACTACATTGTCACAAACCATGCGATTAGACAGCTGCAAAACACTATCATCATTCTTCTCAACTGGAAAAAGAGACCGACGTGCTTTCTTTGTTGATGAAACATCACCACCTTGAGAAACTCCAATCGCAGGCTGACCAACAGGAATACACAAATAACCCTCAGAAAGAGCTGCAAGCATAGAGCTTTTAACTTGAGTTGGAACATCATGATGAACCTGATGGACCGACACGTAAACCTCCTCAGCACGAGGCACAAACTGTCCCTGATTGCGACGAAGAATTGGCTTCTTGCCTTGACTTTTTTGTGCATAGTAAATTGCTGAAGGAGCAGTACCATGACGCACACCAATTGGATTATTCTGCGAACCAGAACCTCTCCCAACAACTTGAGAAGCAGGACCTCGATAACTAAGCATCTTCCTGACACCCGCAAGTTCTCTTTTCTCACTCTGTCTTGCAACCAATCTACATCGTGTAACCTCATGACATAGACTCCTACAATGATTACACCACCCATGTAATCTATCATACTTAAACTTGATAAGAAGGCTTTTTCCTTTAATGAACTCAACAGTCCTATCAAAAGTCAGAGGCTGAAGGCCATCCAACTCGACCTTAACTCTACCAAAATCCATATCAAGTTTAACAACATTACCTAGAGATTTCCCGATAGCTTGGAAACAATATATCAGCCCAATATTGACCAGGAATACCTCTTACCCGAATCCAGAAAATGATAGTGGAAGGAAAGTTAACATCTATCATCTCTTTCCAACGGACTAACGTCACCATCCATTCGTCAAAATGGAAAGGTGCTAAATGAAGCACTTCCTGTAAGTCTTCCTTTGACTGAACGTAAAACTAAAACTTTCCCAATCCCAAGTTCAGGCCCATCACACGTTTTGCTATACGCCAAATCTTAGGTAGCATCACCAACATGAACTTTATATCCTGTTTGACTGGATTGAAAGTCCTGCCAATCAAAATAAGATCATACTCTTTGATTTGATTAAAGTTATCAAACAAAGGGATTCTTAAAGGAGAACGACCAGCAGCCCCATTCAAACCATAACCAGCTTGAGTCATTTTTATCGGATAGAGAACAGAAACAAATCGAGGAGTAAGCAAGCCAAAAGAAAGTAAAGTGAAAATAACCAAAGCGATACAACGAAATATATAAAGTGCAAAGCAAGGAATATTCTGTAACAAGAAGGAATTTAAAGAGAAACAAGAATTCAGAGTTCCATGTAAAATTATCTATTAGGATATGTAAATGTTTTTACTTTTAACCGACTAGTTTTACCGACCTACCTCACTATAAATACACACTAGGATGCTACCCGCACAAATAAATTATAAATATCATAGTAATTTGTATGATTATGTAAAAAAATAGATTTCGAATCTTACAGAGATAACATAAGTACTTAAAGAGAAGCGAACAAAATGAGAGCGTCAAGTATAAAAGCGTAAATATCGTTAAAACTACCTATTAAATTTTGTTTGAGACGTTACTTCATATATTTCCTATTCTTATTACAAATGATCAAAATAATACATTTAACTTTTATTTGAAAATTTAAAAACAATCTTTGGAATGAAATGTTTGCCATTTTCCAATTTTTTTTTCTTTTTTAGAATATGTAGAGTATACCCAAGTCTATACGTTAGTCGCCTTCTATACATAGGTCAAATAGTACACAAACTTATATATCCAACCAAATTGAGTTGGTTTACTTAGTAAAAAATTCATCTTGTTGCTATTAAACTTATCTTCTATTATACCTATATTTTAAAAAGTTATTGCAAGAAAAAAATAATTGAGTGTTTAAATTTGTAACCACGTTATAATTTTTTCAGTTAATCATATTAATATTCGTATAAAAAATGGTTACTACAGATTAAGATCAACGTAAAGACTCTTAAAGAACACTTATCGAAATAGCTATCTTTATTGATTAGAAAATATGCTCAAAACTAACCAACAAAAGTTTAATGTTCTTCCTTAAGAAATCATATGCTCGATTTCTTCTTATATATATAAAGATATCTAACACATTGATATCTCTTTACATATCCTTTTCTAAATAGGAATTATCTTATTCTTAAATCTATTTAGAATCCTAACTAACTCTTCTTATCTTTAGAATCTTCTATTCTAAAGATATTTTGAGTGAGAAGCAACTTGAAGATTATCCAACAATCTCCCTCCTAAGCTTCATGTCTTTGTCGGAAATGTCTTGTACTCCGATTAGGCTTCTCATATGCTTGAATTGGATTCTTGCTAGAGCTTTAGTTAAGATGTCCGCACGTTGCTTGTCTCCCGGTATATGCTTGACGACAACTCGACCTTTCTCAATACACTCTCGGATAAAATGATATCTCTTGTGTATGTGTTTAGATCGACCATGAAAAACAGAGTTCTTTGTTAGCTCGATTGCGGATTTTTTGTCAATGTTGATCTCAACTTTGTCCACTTTTTCGCCTTTGATTTCTTCCAACAAATCCTGCAGCCAAATTGCTTGCTTTGAAGCTTCGGTTGCAGCCATGATTCCGCTTCACAAGACGACAAAGCCACAGGCTTTGGTTTTTTGTGAGCACCAAGTAATGGGTGATTCTCCAAGATAGAAAATGTGCCCCGTTGTACTTCGACCATCATCCAAGTCTATGCAAAACTGTCACTATAATCCCGTGAGTTTCGGAGCTTCACCTTTCTTATATATCTACCCTTGCCTTAGACTTCCTTGTAGATATCTCAAAACTTGTTTCAAAGCTTTCTCATGTGATACTTTTGGATTCTGCATATACCGACTAATTACTCCAACCGAGTAAGCCAATTCGGGGTCGCGTGTGTAGAAGGTAACGTAAGCAACTAATTCTTCTTCGATACAATGTAGCATCCACCTCAGGTTCTTCATTTGATTTCGACAGCTTCAAGTCAAAATCCATAGGAATGTGTCTAGCATTACACGCCTCTAAACTTGCCTCCTTTAGAATTTTTCGTGTATATGCATCTTGTCGTATGGTGATTCCTTCCTTGTTTGCTCTACTTCAATACCTAGGTAGTAGCTTATCTTTCCTAAGTCAGTTATTTCAAACTTAGTGGACATAGCTGCCTTGAATTCTTGGATAACACTTATCAAGCTTCCCGTGACAAACAAGTCATCGACATATACCGCTATGATAAGCAATTTTGTTTCCTTCCTCTTTACGATAAACCGAGCTCTCTTTGGAACATCTCTCTAGTCTAAACATCTTCAAAATCTGGTCTAGCTTAGTGTTCCACGCTCTTGGAGCTTGTCTCAAACCGTAAAGTGCCTTAGATAGTTTGAAAACCTTATGTTCCTCTCCCTTCTTTTCAAAACCATCAAGCGGCGCTGCTGTGAACGTAAACAATTTCATTCAATTATCCATGTAAAAAAGTTGTCTTAACGTCTAAATGATATATTTCCCACCCATTTGAGGCAGCTAAACCAATAAGTAAACGCACAGTTTCTATCCGAGCCACCGGTGCGAAAACTTCATCAAAATCTATCCCGGACCGTTGTGCATAACCTTTCGCAACAAGACGAGCTTTGAACTTGTTATTGTGCCGTACTGCATTTCTTTTGATCTTGAAAAATCCATTTCAAACCTTTTATCTTAGCACCATATGGCTTTTCTACCAGCATCCACGTCTTGTTCTTATTTATCGACTTAATCTCCTCTAAACAAGCATTCCTCCATTCTTCGGTATCTTTAGCTTCATCATAACATGATGGCTCGTCA
>JAKUCM010006677.1:0-42639 GCA_023374145.1 Lepidium sativum | reverse complement strand
GTTTAGAAGGATCATATGAACATGGGCTATACGTTAGGATAAAACTCGACTTCATAACTCAACCAAAATACTTCATGACGGGTTCACCAGTAGACATAGCGTCTAGATTAAGGTAAAATTGTTATGTTAAGACCTATGATACTACTCTAAGTAGGCTTAGCACACTTTGTCATGTCAAAATGACATTAAGTTGCTTGAACCTAGCTAAATGAGATCACATATTTTAGAAGGATCATATGAACATGGCTATACGTTTAGGATAAAACTCCACTTCATAACTCAACCAAAATACGTCATGACGGGTTCACCAGTAGACATAGCGTCTAGATTAAGGTAAAATTGTTATGTTAAGACCTATGATACCACTCTAAGTTTGCTTAGCACAGTTTCTCATGTCAAAATGACATTAAGTTGCTTGAACCTAGCTAAATGAGATCACATGTTTAGAAGGATCATATGAACATGGCTATACGTTAGGATAAAACTCGACTTCATAACAAAACCAAAATAGTTCATGACGGGTTCAACAGTAGACATAGCGTCTAGATTAAGGTAAAATTGTTATGTGAAGACCTATGGTACCACTCTAAGTTGGGTTAGGCGCACTTTCTCATGTGAAAAATGACATTAAGTTGCTTGAACCTAGCTAAATGAGATCACATGTTTAGAAGGATCATATGAACATGGCTATACGTTAGGATAAAACTCGACTTCATAACAAAACCAAAATAGTTCATGACGGGTTCAACAGTAGACATAGCGTCTAGATTAAGGTAAAATTGTTATGTGAAGACCTATGGTACCACTCTAAGTTGGGGTTAAGCGCACTTTCTCATGTGAAAAATGACATTACGTTGCTTTGAACTAGCTAAAAAGATATCACATGTGTACGAAGGATCATATGAACATGGCTAGACGTTCGGAATAAAAGTCGACTTCATAACTCAACCAAAATAGTTCATGACGGGTTCACCTTTAGACATAGCGTCTAGATTAAGGTAAAATGGTTATGTTTAGACCTATGGTACCACTCTAAGTTGGCTTAGCACTCTTTCTCATGTCAAAATGACATTAGGTTGCTTGAACCTAGCTAAAAGAGATCACATGTTTAGAAGGATCATATGAACATGGCTATACTTTAGGATAAAAACTCGACTTCATAACTCAACAAAAATCGTTCATCGACGGGTTCACCAGTAGACATAGCGTCTACATTAAGGTAAAATTGTTATGTTAAGACCTATGGTACCACTCTAAGTTGGCTTAGCACACTTTCTCATGTGAAAAATGACATTACGTTGCTTTGAATCTAGCTAAAAGAGATCACACGTGTACAAGGATCATATGAACATGCCTAGACGCTAGGATAAAACTCGACTTCATAACTCAACAAAAATAGTTCATGACGGGTTCACCATTAGACATAGTGTCTAGAATAAGGTAAAATGGTTATGTTTAGACCTATGGTACCACTCTAAGTTGGCTTAGCACTCTTTCTCATGTCAAAATGACATTAGGTTGCTTGAACCTAGCTAAAAGAGATCACATGTTTAGAAGGATCATATGAACATGGCTATACTTTAGGATAAAACTCGACTTCATAACTCAACCCAAAATAGTTCATGACGGGTTCACCAGTAGACATAGCGTCTAGATTAAGGTAAAATTGTTATGTTGAAGACCTATGGTACCCACTCTAAGTTGGCTTAGCACCACTTTCTCATGTGAAAAATGACATTACATTGCTTTGAATCTAGCTAAAACGAGATCACACGTGTACAAGGATCATATGAACATGCCTAGACGCTAGGATAAAACCTCGACTTCATAACTCAACCAAAATAGTTCATGACGGGTTCACCATTAGACATAGTGTCCTAGAATAAGGTAAAATGGTTATGTTAAGACCTACCGATACCACTCTAAGTGGGCTTAGCACACTTTCTCATGTCAAAATGACATTTAAGTTGCTTGAACCTAGCTAAATGAGATCACATGTTTAGAAGGATCATATGAACATGGCTATACGTTAGGATAAAACTCGACTTCATAACTCAACCAAAATAGTTCATGACGGGTTCAACAGTAGACATAGCGTCTAGATTAAGGTAAAATTGTTATGTTAAGACCTATGATACTAATCTAAGTAGGCTTAGCACAGTTTTGTCATGTCAAAATGACATTAAGTTGCTTGAACCTAGCTAATGAGATCACATATTTAGAAGGATCATATGAACATGGCTATACGTTAGGATAAAACTCGACTTCATAACTCAACCAAAATACGTCATGACGGGTTCACCAGTAGACATAGCGTCTAGATTAAGGTAAAATTGTTATGTTAAGACCTATGATACCACTCTAATGTTGGCTTAGCACAGTTTTCTCATGGTCAAAATGACATTAAGTTGCTTGAACCTAGCTAAATGAGATCACATGTTTAGAAGGATCATATGAACATGGGCTATACGTTAGGATAAAACTCGACTTCATAACAAAATCAAAATAGTTCATGACGGGTTCAACAGTAGACATAGCGTCTAGATTAAGGTAAAATTGTTATGTGAAGACCTATGGTACCACTCTAAGTTGGGGTTAGCGCACTTTCTCATGTGAAAAAATGACATTAAGTTGCTTGAACCTAGCTAAATGAGATCACATGTTTAGAAGGATCATATGAACATGGCTATACGTTAGGATAAAACTCGACTTCATAACAAAACCAAAATAGTTCATGACGGGTTCAACAGTAGACATAGCGTCTAGATTAAGGTAAAATCGTTATGTGAAGACCTATGGTACCCACTCTAAGTTGGGTTAGCGCACTTTCTCATGTGAAAAATGACATTATATTGCTTTAACCTAGCTAAAAGATATCACATGTGAAGAAGGATCATATGAACATGGCTAGACGTTAGGATCAAACTCGACATCATAACTCAACCAAAATAGTTCATGACAGGTTCACCATTTGACATGGCGTTTAGATTAAGGGAAAATGGTTATGTTAAGACCTATGATACCACTTTAAGTTGGCTTAGCACACTTTCTCATGTGAAAAATGACATTATGTTGCTTTGAATCTAGCTAAAAGAGATCACATGTGTACAAGGATCATATAAACATGGCTAGACGTTAGGATAAAACTCGACTTCATAACTCAACCAAAATAGTTCATGACGGGTTCACCTTTAGACAGCGTCTAGATTAAGGTAAAATCATTATGTTAAGACCTATTATACCACTCTAAGTTGGCTTAGCACACTTTCTCATGTGAAAAATGACATTACGTTGCTTTGAATCTAGCTAAAAAAGATCACATGTGTACAAGGATCATATGAACATGGCTAGGACGTTCGGATAAAAGTCGACTTCATAACTCAACCAAAATAGTTCATGACGGGTTCACCAGTAGACATAGCGTCTAGATTAAGGTAAAATGTTATGTTTAGACCCTATGGTACCACTCTAAGTTGGCTTAGCACTCTTTCTCATGTCAAAATGACATTAGGTTGCTTGAACCTAGCTAAAAGAGATCACATGTTTAGAAGGATCATATGAACATGGCTATACTTTAGGATAAAACTCGACTTCATAGCTCAACCAAAATAGTTCATGACGGGTTCACCAGTAGACATAGCGTCTAGATTAAGGTAAAATTGTTATGTTAAGACCTATGGGACCACTCTAAGTTGGCTTAGCACACTTTCTCATGTGAAAAAATGACATTACGTTGCTTTGAATCTAGCTAAAAGAGATCACACGTGTACAAGGATCATATGAACATGCCTAGACGCTAGGGATAAAACTCGACTTCATAACTCAACAAAAATAGTTCATGACGGGTTCACCATTAGACATAGTGTCTAGAATAAGGTAAAATGGTTATGTTTAGACCTATGGTACCACTCTAAGTTGGCTTAGCACTCTTTCTCATGTCAAAATGACATTAGGTTGCTTGAACCTAGCTAAAAGAGATCACATGTTTAGAAGGATCATAAGAACATGGCTATACTTTAGGATAAAACTCGACTTCATAAACTCAACCAAAATAGTTCATGACGGGTTCACCAGTAGACATAGCGTCTAGATTAAGGTAAAATTGTTATGTTAAGACCTATGGTACCACTCTAAGTTGGCTTAGCACACTTTCTCATGTGAAAAATGACATTATCATTGCTTTGAATCTAGCTAAAAGAGATCACACGTGTACAAGGATCATATGAAACATGCCTAGACGCTAGGATAAAACTCGACTTCATAACTCAACCAAAAATGGTTCATGACGGGTTCACCATTAGACATAGTGTCTAGAATAAGGTAAAATGGTTATGTTAAGACCTACGATACCACTCTAAGTGGGCTTAGCACACTTTCTCATGTCAAAATGACATTAAGTTGCTTGAACCTAGCTAAATGAGGCTTAAGAGTCTTTCTCGGTCCTTTTGCATTTCCCTCGTTCAAGTTTTTGTTCCTGCAATTTATCAAAACACTGACAAGTTAGAAAAGTCGTGTTCATTGTAAATTGGTTTTCTTATAGTGAATTGTGGATCAAATTCCGGATCCACCCCAGACGTAGTGATTTTATCACGAACTGGGTTAACAATTGTGTGTGTTCTTTTATCATTCTTCGATCAAACTCTGAATCTCTTATTGAAGAAATCATCAACAAAAATGATTAAGCCAGTACTTAACAGACCGGGTTTGCGCCTAATATATGTGCAGAAATATATAAAAACCGGAACGTACTTTACATGACTGGCCAGGTCGGGCCGTGAGCTTTTCATGGCAACAAGACATGGACAATTGATTTTTGTCCCGGACACTGTTGATTTTTGTTTGGGACCAAATAATCATGGCAACTGACTAACTTTAAACTGATTTCAATTTTACATAACCAGCTCAAAATACAATGACTAAGGTCAGATCAGTACACACATTCTTCTTTTAGGATGTTAGAGCCCCAAAGTGAAACCATCTTTAGAGTATCCTACTCCACTTGCACACACTTACGCTAAGATCAACCAATTAACACCAATCTCTCTCAATCATGGGCGAGCTCTAATATCCATGAGTGTATAGTATCACTCTTGACCTTTCATTTTCTCATTCTGTATGTACTTAATAACTCCATATGCAGTAGTCCCAGCTATGAATAATCCAACTGATGGAGTGAAAACTGGATATACATACTTCACAAACTGCTTATCCAACTCTTCAGGAAGGAAACCTGCAGAGCCAACACATAAAGAAAGAGATTTTTATACATCTATTCAATTGGATATCTCCGGTGAATCCTAATCTAAACTATCAAACCCTCGTAACATTTATACTATATACTTATCAGGGAAAACACCACCATCGACTCTCTACTTCATCATTTATCTCATACTGAAAAGGAAAACAGTGGTTTAATCTGTCCATTATCAGTTCAAAGTTCTATTTTGCGCCCAGAAGAGCAACAAAGACGCAAGATTTGTTTTCGGCCTATATTGAATGCAAGCAAAATTACAGCAAAAGCATCAGCCCTAAGATCTTATAGAGAAAAGCTTGACAATCTCTTATAGTTCAAACACGAATGTATCCTCTTGATCATTCATTATCTCTCTATCTAACACTTGCTTCGGCAATTAGCTCTCAATTACAAAAGCTAGGAATCAGTTACTAAACATCCGCTCATTGACTTTAGCAATCTAATAACCTAAAAGCTACAACATTCCATAGATTTCCAAAAGCTAGGTATCCGATTTGTAAAGCGAAATGAATCACACAGAGGCCTATCGACTGTTCTCGGCTAAAGATATTTCTACTAATAAACCCAAACCAAGTTATATGAAAATCCCTAGATTGGAACCTGAAGCGGCTAGAATAAGCCCTTCGACGAGGATAACGATGCCAAGCCCAAGCCATGTAAGAAGAAACGCATTCTCGTTCCGCCGCTGCTCCTCTGCCTTACCCGCTCCTTCTTCGCTCATGAAAAACAGGTTTCTCCACTGGAGGACGTCGAATCACCTCTCTCTTCCCTTTCCCTTTCTTAGCCGAAGAAGATGAAGGAGAAGAAGAAGGCGGGGACCCGAATCCTACGCCGGAAGGGGAGGGGCTCGATTTCCTGGGTTGAGTCGAATCCTCTGTCGTATCGGTTTCGGTTTGGGGATTTTGACATTTGATTGCGAATCTAGGGTTTCTGGTAGCGAAGAGAGGATGAAGATGATAGGGTCTCGAGGTGAAAGCAAGAGGAAGAGTGGATTTGTAGCGCCATTTTCAGTTGATTTGCTTATGAGGTTGAATAATTATCGCGTCGTGAATATAATAATTGATTCATATTCAGCGTCTATGAAAACGACATCGGTTTTACTCTTAATTCGTTCAAAAGAAGACTGCTTGCCGTTTTATGCAAACTGCCTTCTGTTTTTGAAAGGTAAGTCGTTTTAGGTTAGTATAATGGTTCTTCTAGTCGATTATTGGTTACTTAACATTCCCGCATTTTAGGTTAGTATAACGGTCCGCATTTTTACGCAAATGAAGGAATAATTCTTTTGTTGTTTGATTACGACCAGCGTTTAAACAACAAATATCGTTATCCATATAATCTCAGCTCATTTAACAGGCATGTGGTGGAAGGGATTATGCCGCCATTACTAAAACTAATGATCTCTTTGTCTGCAAGATCCTTGAGCAGCTCAGATGGAATCTTTGAGCTCCTCCATGTTTGAAGAACTTATCTCTGAGCAATGTTCCTGTGCTCAACGAAAGCGGATCCTCTTCACATATTGATTGCCATATTGTCGATGCAAAGCATTTGGCGTATAAGTAGCTATAATACCCTGCATATACACATCAGAAATTAAGATACATTTGTGAAATCATGCTCAAGCTTTGTGTAGATGTATAAGATGAATACCGGCTCCATAGTTAAGTAGGTGACTGAATCGAATATGCCAATGTGTTCCTTCGACATGGTTCCAGCTTGTGTGTTGTCGTTTCAGCTCAGCCACCAGGTGACTCACGTCTCTTTTTGTCTCTGGTTGTTCCCCAAATAGCATTTGGTCGATCAACGCATATAACACCTATTAAAACCCAAACAGAAAAGGGCAATGTTCTTTTTAACAGGCATTTTTTTTTCTTCTATGTTGAGGCTTTGAGGGGTGAATCAATTAATCAGACCTGGCGTTGCAGTTCAGTTGCTGCAAACATGTTCCTCGCACCTTGTAATGAGTTCACCAACTTCTCGGGTATTATTTCGCCGGTTGAGTGATGCCGGGCAAATCTCTTCAGGAGGCGATAGTCCCATGCATAGTACCTGAGGAATCCATGAGCACATTCATTATGTACCATTAGAGACTTTGCAACTCGAAATTGAAAAAAAAGTTATATAGTTGGGAATTATACTCGAACAGATTTGAAGGCATTTCAGCTAAGTCAAGAGCCACTCTAGTACCAGAAAAATGTTGGTAATCCTGCAAAATTCAGAAAACATAGCAACCAGAAAAGTAAGAGTGAGGGGGAGGGGGTCGTAATTAGTTTCCTGTATAGATAAATTTGTACAACACCGTTCGTGAGAGCAGAGAGTGAAGAGCATGGCCGAATTCGTGGAACAAAACTTCAACTTCAGAGTGATTAAGCTTCACAACTGATGAATCACGAGTCCGAGAAAAGTTGCATACAAGAGCCAAAACCTGCAATGGGATCACATCAACAGGCAGCATGTAAGAGTATAATTTTTATTTCCCAGGAGGTAGTTTTCATATTTTGATCAAGCATACAGGAAGTTGGTATTCTGTCTCAGAAATCTTGCGTCCTCCTCTAATTGCAAAGCTAGCACATCCAGGGTACTTTCCTTTCCTTGAGTACAAGTCAAGGTAAAGATACCCGAGATCACCCTGCAATAGACAGTGGCATAATTTGTAAGAATAAGGGAACAAAGATGGTGCTCCACGCAGATAAACTGGCCAATATTAGTGTGTTTACATTTACAAGATGTCTGCATTTTGTAAGCAACATACCTCGTCCGGGTGATGCAGAGACATCTTAAGCACATCTGGGTGCCAGGATTCACCTGGGGCCAGAGGAATAGTACGAAATGTTGCACCAAACAATGATTCAACAAGCACTTTTAAGCCTTCAACACATTGAGGCAGAGGAAAATATGATGCTACAACCTGTATAAGAATTTTCCAACAGAGCATGATAAGATAAAACTTTGCAAGAGTCCCCAAAGAGGAAGAAAAAAACCCAAAAATATCCCAAAAACATGAAAAAACGAAGAAACAGAAACTCAAGTGCTTCTTCATCACAACAGTAAGTGATACCACTGCAGCAGATTAGACAAAGCCTAAATAACACTACTAACTTACAGCGGTGTCCACATCATTGACGGAAGATTTCATCATTGAAGTGTAGTAAGTTTCATCCCATGGCTCTAACTCTGCAGATTTATTGCCACACTTTTCTCTTTTGAAGTCTCTTATGGCTATGAATTCCTATGTAGATGGAAACTGGTTATTAGAGCCTTGACTTTCCATAGCAAGAAGATCATAAATATGCCAGCTTTTTCAGATATAGTGCAATACAGCTTACTTCGTCTGCCTTTGGCTTGACTGTCTTGCTCAGTTCTTGTAGGAAGGATGTCACAACCTTGGGCGATTTTGCTAGGTTTGGTTCGACCATAAAGTCAGCGTAAGAATTACACCCCATCATCTGAATGAAAGAAAATATTTAAAAACTATTACAAGAAGTGCAATCTTAACACATTGAATATAATCTGAGAGCAAAAAAAAAAAGCTATTACAATAAGTACAATCTTAACACATGGAATATACTATAGAGTACAGACTACAGATTATCATAAATGAATTTCTACCAACCTGGGAAAGCTCATGACGTGAAGCAATAAGCTTGTCCAGAACTCCGTGATTTGCATGAGGACCACTGTTTCCTTGAATATACACCATTTTTCTAATCTGAAAAAGACATAATAAATTACAGTGGTCAGAAGAATATCTGATGCAATCTTAAAAATACGTCTCCCTGTTTTTGATACGACACTATTCTAGGGCAATTGATATAAAACACTTATAAGTTACCAATTAAAACCTGTTTAATATCCCACCTCTATACTTATATTTTGGGGTCTCAGAAGAATGCAGTAGAGAAAAATAGGTAAAAAGTAGGCACCTCTTCATCTGATGTCCATTGCAATATGGAAGAAAGGATCCTTGGATCAGTAGTTACTCGAAATCCCTTCTGTTTTGAGTTATGAACTGATTTTGTAGATCGTCTTGGGCCCCCTGAAGTGGAACGATAGGTAGGCTCGAGAATATGATGCAGATGTCTAGGGATACTTGATGCTGGAAAAATATCAACATGTCCTGGATCATCCGCAATATTTTCGCTGAACCTGAAGAAGATAAATCCTAAGGACGTTAGAGCTAACAGCACAAAGCAGCATTGTAATTTCATAGCTCTAATAGAATCAATCCTTCTGTATTCATGGGGTACTCACTCCCTGCATAACTGAAAAATGTTGGTTGTTAAGTTATTCACTTTATTTAGCTTCTCTGCAATAATTAAAAGAAAAGACAAAAGGCATTCAACGTCAAGTAGAACAGCCACATCACAAAAGGTAAATAATCAACTGAGAAAGATAGCAAACCAGGGTCTAGATGAATGCCACCCCGTTCAAAGTCCATTCGGAGGTGATGTGCAGTCCTACTTGCTTCTTTCGTAAGCAAGTTAGAATCTTGCTCTGCTTTTTTCACCGCAGCATACAAGGTATGGTTTGTGTTAAGATGCTGAACATCAACAACCCCAAAAAAGGTTTTAGCATAGACTCTAATGGTATGGATGGAAGTCTAGAGAGGTTATATCCTAAATCGTTTAGGATTTCATGCCTCAAATTTCTAGGGCTGAAAGGAAAATTGTTACAGACAGCTGTGTATTCATGTATAACCAATAAAATAGTTGTAGATGAAGCAAGTCCTATATATACTTCTTTTGACAAAAGGTAACTGTAATTAACATGTCTTCATTATAAGCAATCCAACATTAAAATGCATAAACCGAAGAAAGAAAAATCGAAGTCAAGCAAACCCTTGGTCACCTCACATGTAGATAGTCATTCATATCCATAGCTGCTTTATTCGCTTCTTCAACAAATTCCCTATCATATATATATGGAATAAAGTTAACAAACCAAAAAAAAAAAAAAAACAATACAACAGAACATAACAAAACCAACTACTGAAGCTCAGAACTAGGAAAAATAGAAGGACCTGTCAGGATGGGTTTGTCGACAGAGTTCAGCAGAGTCAACAACACAACAGACCTACAACAAATATTGGGATTCAGAAGACATCAATCGCTACAAGGACCCTGAAGAGCTAGTAAACAAGAACACTAATAAAGACATAACTGCAGCAACACTCTCACCGTATCTGAGATCTCATCCATGGCTTTAACAATCTCTGGAGACGAAGGCATTCCTGATATGTAGTTAACCAACTCACCAGACCTACAAAGATGGTTCCAGAGTATTTCTTCAATAAACCACGAAGTACCATCACAACCCATCAATTTCAATGGCGATCCTAACGAAGTAAGAGTAGACTAATCCAATAAAAGCCATACCTTTCAATGGCATCAGCAACGAACCGCTGAAACCCTTTGGCCGTCTTAAGATGATCGAAGCCATAAAGACCGGTGGATTCTCCAGCTTCTCCGCTCCGGAAGTTTCGGATTAACCATCGTGTCGAATTGATATGCGGCTGCAATCGCCGTGTCAGCTTCCACATTCTCTACTTGCTTCTTGCAGCTTCTGACGGAGGAGAGATTCTCAGTTGAACTTAAACGTTCAGGGTTTTGGTAGGGGACAAAGCGACGTGCTGCTTTTTCAAACAGTGAAAAACGGCATGGTGTTTGGAAGGCAAACTGAAAAACCACAGAGTTTCACACTACAATGAAATCGAGCCGGTTTAAGCTTCGTAGGATAAATCGGGTAAGGCCGGCTTTATCTGAAGATATTGGCCCAAGTCTGATAAAATCACATCTTCATTTTCATCAAGGTAAAATATTCGTGAAACAACTCAAGTACCTAACAGGGATCCAGGACATGGATTTGGTGTACTTGTTTGCTTCTGTAGTAGACTTTTCGGAAGATGTGAGTTTATCAGGACCTTGTGCATCCGGTCTTCACGAATTGGCCAAAGAGTCTGGGTCAGTATTGTATTACAAGAAATTCATGGACAAAGCAAAACAGGCATTATCAGTTACTTACCCAGACAGCTCGCACTGGACCACTCAATCGAGTTTGCGAGAGCTAAAAAAAGATTTTAAGGAACGACTCGAGAATTTAATTAATTCTGTACAGAAACAGATCTCTGTTTCTGAGACATCCCCTTTAAGAATTCCAGGTCAAAGAAAAGTCCAGACCTGGTTAAGAATGAGGATAAAGGGTTGAAGTCTTATTGGGTGGGATTGGATGTTAATATCAAAAGGGATTTTTTGAAAGTAAGCATTGCAAGGCTTAAAAGTTTTGTTGAGAGAGTACTTCACAGAGAGGGACGAGATGCTTTGGAGAAAATTCTCGCTTCTGCTGTTCGAAGAAGCTCCGTAGTGCTGAAGAATGTAAGAATCATCTTGAAACAACAACATGATGCAGATGTTAAGCATCCTTCAAAAAAGGATAGGACAAGACTGGGTTCGTAAGATATCACTTGGAGCTTGGGAACCAGTGGATGCAGTAGCTGCCGTTGAAATGATCAAGTATCGGCTCGCAGATGTTAAAGTGTTTGCACCAAAGAATGGATGGCCCAAAGAATGGCCTTTAGCTGTGGATGAAGATCGCAGTAAGTTACTCAATGAAATCAGATTGCTCCTTGTGTCATATTGTGATCGTAAAATTCTCTCTTGTAGCATTCCAGAGTGGCTGATGTGTCTTGCGGTTCAATATCTTAGAAAATTTGAAATTTTGGAACAGAGTCTTATTGATTCCCACTTAATGGGAACTCCTCAGACTATCTGTTTTTTTGGAAAGTCATGAACTCAATCAAATCCTAGACTTTCTAAAAACCATCAAATGTGAAAGGAACGATGGTGCAGATTTGTTATGCAATGCAGTGACGAGTTTCTTGGGCCGTACTGGAGTCAAAGAAAAGGTCGACTTTGATCCTCAGTTTTCATTTCTGGTTCTGGATAAAAGGTTGCTGAAAAGCAATAAAGTTTGATCCGATGATAAAGGGAAAAACAATAAAGTTTCATCTGATGATGGAGGGAACATTAATGTTTATGTTCCCGATGTTCACTACGCCAAGGCACAATTCAATACATAAGATGTTTCCTAGACCTATCAGAGAACACAATCTTGATATCTGGGTCGCTATTCTGAAAGCTGTTCAGTTCACATGTAAGACTTTGAGAACCAAATATGCAAAGAAATTGCAAGTCTTAGATTATGATGAAGCTCTTAGTAACATTGAGAATTTGTGTATGATCGAAGACGCAAGGAGAAAGCATATTCCGGCAGATCAGTGGAACAGATATGCGTCTCTTCTATGCAATAGATGTCAAGCGATAATCCCCAAAAATTCCATTATGACCAGACTATTCTTGTGTTCAGTACGAGATGTTCTCCAAGGAGCATTGTTTCTGACATTTTCCCAATTTAGAAGAATGCTTGAATCTTATACGTGAGCATATAAGCCTCGGCGAAGATATAGTGTTGAAGTCCATACACTACCTGAAAACAGCGGCCACCTAAAAGGTTCGTTCGTGATTATAGTATTCATTATCAACGTAATACATAAATAGCCATCTAAAAGTATCTACATAACTTGCAGGTTCTGCTAATCGATTCAAAGATTTGGCTGATTGATAATTCAAGGATTAGTTTGCTAGAACTTCTCACCAAGCTTTCTGTTTTTGACAATCGCACTTATATCCTTCAACTGTTGAAACCTTTCTTGCTGGTAGGTCTAAACCTTTGGTTATATACAGAGAGCTCCATCTGAGTTGGCTTTTAAATTGTGTCTTCTATGTTAATATGTTTTTTCTCATCTAGAATGAAATTGTGGATATGGATTCCAAAGCCAAGTCAGATGCAGCAGAAGCTTATCTTCTCCTTGATAAGGAGAAGAAGCCACAGTCACGGAAGAAGAAAATTAAAAGCAACAAGGTCTTTCAATTTCTAAATTCTCCATTTGCTTCTCTGACTTTGGATTAACCGGTTGTAAGAATGAATGTGTTCTTCATGGCATAACAGAGAACTTCAACGAGCATGTCTAGTCGCAGTGATAAGACAGTTGAACAGTAAGTACCTCAACAGTCTTTTTCGTCTGTGGATAAATGTTGTTGGGTTGTCTTTGAAAAAAGCGTGTTCTTACATGTCCAGTGAACCTTCTGTTAATTTTGGACCGAGAGGTACATCTCCATCACTAAGAACGGTGAAAGAAGATTCTGTGGAACCAGAAGATCCTCTTGCAAGTGAAAGGGGTCGATTACAAATTTCATCCAACATTGACAATCAAGAGCAAACTACTAAAGATGATCTTGGTTGTTAAAAAGCTTCTCAGTTAATGACTAGGAATTTTTTTTTGTAAGTTATATAATTCTGAACTCTTTCATTCGTTATTTTCAAGATATGCAAAACGTGCCTGAAGAAGCTTGGAGAAGCTGGAGTCAGATTACTCTTAATACTTTGTTAAGTTACTTGTCTGACTCTTGCTTGAACTTTTATTGAATGTACAAAAGACAATTCGTGGAAGGTTCTGGAAAATTGCAAACTCTTCTATTGGGTTTAACCAACCCTTCATTTTCTCCTCCAAGGTCCAACTCCATGAGTGTCTCCGGCAATATTGTGCCATCGAGAAGGAGACATAGACGAACAAACGGTGCTATATTTGGGAAAGGAGATAGAGTTGATCCTTGATGGAAACTCAAGCCATGAAAAGGAACCAATAGAAGAGCTCTCTGATGAGATGTTAATCTGAAAATGACACTAAAGGTGACAAAAGTGAACAAACTGCTTTAGGTGTGTAGAGAAAAGCAGACAACACATTGATCCATTAATAAGATCACACAACAGATCTCAACCTTATACTTCTCATGGATTGCACCAGATTTAAGCTAGTAAGAAGATTAAAGACGTTGATTCTGATCCTTAGAAAGTAAAAAAATAAGTAAGCTATATTGCATGACTCCATTTACCAACAAGTTAACCACAAGGATTATAGACTTTAGAACAATATCGTGTTGTAATACATCTAGTATTTCAACAATCTCAAACACGAAAATTAGAGAAAGAAATCGATGAGCACAAGAAGAATTTGAATAATAAGAAGTCCTTCTCTTATTAATCTCAACAAGGGAAAATAACTCAAAACCCTTACAATCCCACAAATCTCTCAACTTACTAAATCTCATGTATCTATCTCATATATATACTTATCAACAAACCAAATGTAATAAGGAAAAAATATAGTCATTAAACCAAACCAATACATAACTTAACCAAAGACTAACTTGGTTCACAAGTAATCTTAAGCTTAACCAACATTCTCCCTCTTAAGCTTAAGATTGCTTGTGTCCACAACCCCAATAAGATCTCTAATCTCTTTGAACCGTATTCTTCCAAGCGCTTTTGTCAAAATGTCGGCTCTTTGCTCACTCCCGGGTACATGTTCCATCTCCACTTGTTCATTCTCAACACATTCTCTTATAAAATGATATCTCGTATATATGTGTTTGCTGCGTCCATGGAATACCGGATTCTTCGTAAGTGCTATGGCTGATTTGTTGTCCACTCTTAGTATAGTTTTGTTGTGATCCTCTCCAATAGCTTCTCCGAGCAATTCTTGTAACCAAATAGCTTGTTTCGCAGCTTCCGTTGCTGCCATAAACTCCGCCTCACACGATGATAGTGCAACGGTTTCTTGCTTTTGTGAACACCAAGTTATAGGGCAATTGTTTAGGTAGAACACATGACCCGTGGTGCTCTTTCCGTCATCCATATCCACGTTGTGTGAGCTGTCACTATACCCAATCAGTTTCACTCTTTCTTCTTGTCGAAACACCAAACCAAGCTTAGTTGTACCGCGCATATATCTCAAAATTTGTTTCAAGGCAGCTCCATGTGATTCTTTAGGATCATGCATATATCTACTTAGCACTCCAACGCTATACGACAAGTCTGGTCGCGTGTGCAATAGATATTTAAGACAACCAATACTTCTTCTATACTCAGTCGCGTCTATACTCCTTTCTTTGTCCGCTTTACTCAGCCTCAAATTCATCTCCATTGGAACATGACATGCATTACACGAATCCATGTGAGTCTCGGCCATAATTTTCCGAGCATACCTCTTTTGGCTTAACATAATGCCTCCTTCGACTTGATGCACCTCAATGCCAAGATAAAACGTTAGCTTACCAAGGTCACTCATTTCAAAGACCCTTGCCATCTCCTTTTTGAATTCTAATACTAACTTCAAAACAGAACCCGTAAATAAGAGATCATCAACATAAACGACAATCATGATTAGATGTCCATCTTCTTTCTTCCTATAAAGCGACGGCTCCTTTGAACACCTATGAAACCTTAACTCACGAAGAACTTTGTTTAGTTTATCGTTCCATGCTCTTGGAGCTTGCTTCAGCCCATAGAGTGCCTTTCTCAATTTGTAGACCTTTCCCTCAATTCTTCCGACTTTAAAGCCCTCCGGTTGCACTACATAGACTTCTTCCTTCAAGTCTCCATGTAGAAAGGCTATTTTCACATCAAGATGATGAATTTCCCAGTCTTTTGAAGCAGCTAATGCAATGATAAGATGAATTGTTTCAATACGTGCTACGGGTGCAAAGACTTCGTCATAATCAATGCCTTGCTTTTGGACGTATCCCTTTGCCACCAGTCTTGCTTTATACTTATTAATGCTTCCATCAGAATTTCTCTTGATCTTGAACACTCACTTCAAGCCAATTGGTTTACCACCAATAGGAAGATCATCTAAATCCCAAGTTCGATTCTTCTCAATAGAGAGAATCTCATCTTCACATGCATCTATCCAAACCTTTAATTGTTTAGCCTCACTAAAACACCAAGGCTCATCATTCATTGAGATTAAAAGTCGTTCTCCCTCTAGTTCTGCTAAATAGAGTTCAAAGTCTCCTAAGTGTCGGGGGGTTACCTTGGGCCGGACGACCTTCTCGGATGTGGCTCGCTATCCTCCTCGTCCTCGGTGGTCCCTTGGTCGCCAGCTTCGGCCAAAGCATCACCCATGGGTTCTTGAGAGCTCGACGAGGACGCTGGTATGGGTCCTCGCTCCCCGCCCACGGTTCCTCGAATGTCCGAGGACCGATCGCGCCCCTCGGCTTCTCCCGACAGCCGATCGCGTCCCTCAGCTTCTCTCGGCAGCCGATCACGTCCCTCGGCTTCTCTCGGCAGCCGATCACGTCCCTCGGCTTCTCTCGGCAGCCGATCACGTCCCTCGGCTTCTCTCGGCAGCCCCTCTCCTTCCCATTGCATCTCGATCTCGAACGTATCACATCCGTCGATCATTCCCGAGCCCTTTGCGTCCCAAGTCCAAGGACGTTCTTCATCGAACACAACATCTCGACTTACTACAATCTTCTTCGTAGTAATATTAAGCATCCTATACGCCTTAGAGCCTGGTTCAACACCTAAATGTACTAAGGCTTGCGATCTATCATCAAGCTTCCTTCGACCCGCTTCTTCAGTTCTTGCGTAAGAGACACAACCAAACACCCTTAAATGTCCTAGATTAGGCTTCCTTCCCTTTAACACTTCATAGGGTGTTTTATCAACCAACGATCTAGTAGCTGTTCGATTTATGAGATAGGTAGCATGTCGGACTGCTTCCCCCCATAATTCATGCGGCATGTTCATGTGTTTCAACATGCTTCGTGTCATCTCCATCAATGTTATATTATGCCTCTCGACTACCCCGTTTTGTTGAGGTGATTATGGAGCGGTTAAATGCCTTTGAATTCCGTGCTTTTCGCAGAATTTATGAAACTCGAGAGACATGAACTCTCCTCCCCTATCCGTCCTTAATGTCTTGATCGTCTCTCTTGATTCTTTCTCGGCCAAACTCTTGAAACTTTGAAACTTCTCGAAAGCTTCACTTTTCTCCCTAAGCAAAATCGTCCACATATACCGAGAGTAATCATCAATGAGAACAAATACATACCTCTTGTGTGCTGGAGTTTTAGGTGTAATAGGTCCACAAAGATCTCCATGTATCAATTCAAGAGGGCTTGTGGCCCGAAAATTGGTTGCTTGTGGAAACGATCTCCTTGCTTGTTTCCCACGGAAACACGATACACACATCTCCTTCTCGACATTAATTTTTGGTAGTCCATCTACCAGCTCCTTGTTGATCATGGACCTCATTGTTTCTGGATTTACATGTCCTAACCGAGCATGCCATCTCACGGATTCCTTTGAACACACCAAGTGTAGTTGTTCCACAACTTTAGCTTCTAGCACGACTTTGTAAAGTCGATTTCTTGAACAGGTTGAATTTATCAGCACTTGGCCTAGGTGGTCATACACAATCAACATATCTTTCTTCATTTGAACCTCACAGCCCGATTCCGTTGCTTGGCCAAGACTAATGATATTACTTTTCAACTTAGGAATGTAGTAAACATGGTGAAGAAACTTCGTTTCTTTGGTCTTAAGCATGAAACAAATAGAACCACGTCCTTCAATGTCAATTCTAGAGTCATCCCCGAACTTAACCTTGCCGGTTATATTCTCGTCAATGGAAACAAAGAACTCACGGTTTCCACACATATGATTACTAGCCCCGTTATCAAGGTACCAAACCCCTCTCGAATCCTGTTTTTCTTCGAACTTGCTCGGATTTACTTTATTCTCATTCAGGAATACCACTTCATTCATCATTAAAACGTCCGCCTTTTGTGTGTCATCACCACTCACCTCCTCGGTTTCTTGCAATTTTAGCATTCGATCCGGACAATTTACAGCATAATGTCCTTTCTTGTCACACTTGAAACAAGTTATACTCGATTCAAGTTTTAGCAAGCGATCGGGACAGTTTGAGGCGTAGTGTCCTTGCTTCTCACATCTAAAACATGTGATTCTATTTTCCCATTCCTTATCATTCCATTGACGACCTTGATCCGTACCGGACCTCTTCCTCTTCCACCAAAACGTCCGCCCCTTCCTCTTCCACGGCTCCCACTATTTCCCTCATCATAGTGAGTATACATTAGCTTGTCTTGCTCTTCTTGTTCCTCGTCCTCAAATCCAATTCTTTCTTCATAGGCTTTCAATCTCCCAACGATATCCTCAAAGCTTGTTGTCTTTAGATCAATAACTTGTTTTAAAGAAGCAACAATAAGTATGTATCTTACCCGTGGTAAACTCTTCAGAAACTTCTTTACAAGTTTTGTTTCTTCAATTGTTTCTCCAAGTGAAGATGTTTTTGATGCAATTTCTGAAAGTTTTCCCACGAAGGAATCAATCGTATCCGAGTCTTTCATTCTAAGGCGATCAAATTCTGCCATCAAAGTTTGAAGTCTAGCTTCTTTGACACGTTCAACCCCGACATATCTTGTCCTAATTGCTTCCCACATAGATTTTGCTTGATCAAGCTCTCCAACTTGCAAAATCAAAGATTCGGGTATTGACTGAAATAATAAAGCAATAGCCATATTATTTTTCCTTCCGGAATCCTCACCCAATTCGATTGCCTCCCATACCTTGTTTATCGTGACAGCAATCTTCATTCTTATGGCCCATACCGTGTAATTATCTTTTGTAAGCATAGGACACTTGATTTGTGAAGAACTTCCTCCAACCTTCATCGTGAATGATCCTTCACCACTCGAGTTCTCCTCTTCGCCTTCGATCTTCTTTTCATCCCTAGCCATGATCTTTCTCTAGCTCTGATACCAAATCTAGTATTTCAACAATCTCAAACACGAAAATTAGAGAAAGAAATTGATGAGCACAAGAAGAATTTGAATAATAAGAAGTCCTTCTCTTATTAATCTCAACAAGGGAAAATAACTCAAACCCTTACAATCCCACAAATCTCTCAAAATCTCTCAACTTACTAAATCTCATGTATCTATCTCATATATATACTTATCAACAAACCAAATCTAATAAGAAAAAGATATAGTCATTAAACCAAACCAATACATAACTTAACCAAAGACTAACTTGGTTTACAAGTAATCTTAAGCTTAACCAACAATACGGTGTATAAAATCATCTCTAAGACATTGGCTTCTCTTCTGAAGCAGCTATTACCTGAGATCATTTCTTCTTCGCAGTCAGCCTTTATTCCAGGACGGTTACTAGTGGAGAATGTGCTGTTGGCATCAGAGCTTGCTCAAGGGTACAACAAAGTTACAGGGCCTTCGAGAGCAATGCTGAAGGTCGATCTCCGAAAGGCTTTCGACTCTGTTCGTTGGGAGTTTGTACTTATGATGTTGCAGGCTATTGAACTTCCAACACAGTTTATTGATTGGATTTGGCAATGCTTATCCACGCCAACTTTTTCTCTTTCAATAAATGGTAATTTATGTGGGTATTTCAAGGGCCAAAGAGGGCTGAGACAAGGTGATGCTCTCTCCCCTTACTTGTTTATTCTTGCAATGGAAATTTTCACCCAGTTGTTGAATTCAAAGTTCTCCTGTGGTGCTGTGGGGTTTCATCCTTATGCAAGACAACCATCAGTTACGAATCTGGCTTTTGCTGATGATGTACTTATACTATTTGATGGGAAAATTAACTCATTGTAATCTATTGCTCTCGTACTTGACACCTTCAGTTCGTGGTCTGGATTACAAGTTAATCCGAGCAAAACACATAATTTCACCTCAGGACAGAACCAATTGACATCTTCACAACTTCAGGAGTTTGGATTTCAACTAGGTTCTTTCCCCATGAAGTATCTTGGACTTCCTTTAATGAGCTCACGATTGAGGGCAACAGACTTTACTCCTCTTGGTTCTCTGCCTTTGTATTACCCAAAGCTTGTATCAAAAGGATAGAATTGTGCTCCAAGTTCTTGTGGGTTGGATGCTTGGATAAAAAGCACAACGCTAAGGTCTCATGGAAGACAATCTGTCTACCAAAAAAGGAGGGAGGGCTAGGCTTAAGAGACTTTTCGCTTTGGAACATAATCTTGGGTCTGGAGTTAATTTGGTTGTTGTTCTCATTGTGGGTTGCATGGAACCGTGAAAACAGACTCAAGACAGAATCCTTTTGGACACTCAAGGTGAAATCTAAGGACTCATGGTTATGGAAAGCTCTATACTCACTGCGTTAATTGATTAGAGACTTCATTCACTCTGATGTTGGGAATGGAGTTAAAACAAGCTTCTGGTTTAACGAGTGGACAGGCCTAGGGCCTCTTATTAAGCTGATTGGTGATTCTGGTCCCGCGCAACTTGGAATACATGTACAAGGTTCAGTTGCAGATGCAGCAACAACTACAGGCTGGTGTTTGAGACCACCAAGAACAGATGCTGCGGAAAGTATACATGTGATATTGAGCACAATCACACCACCTCAGCCATAAAAGCCACCTCGACTAATCTTCCATGGGACTTTCACAAGAGAAGGGATACACCTAAAAACTGGGTTTTCAAAGTTTGTTTCAAAGGTGCTACTCCAAGACAAGCATTCATGATGTGGGTTACGAACATGAATCGTCTCCCAACACGATCTAGACTTATTACTTGAGGAATGGCGGTTCCTCCTGAGTGCTGCTTGTGTCAAGCATTTGAAGAGACAAGGGATCACTTATTCCTTCGATGCGAATATAGTGATAAGAAATGGGCACACATTCATCAACGTCTTGGACTTGTGTTTTATCATTTCCACTCATGGAATGCATTTATGGAATGGCCAATGTTGCATACAAGATCAGTTCCCACACTGCTTAAAAGATTGATCTCGCAGGCGGTAATTGATCTGATATGGAGAGAGAGAAACACACGCATCCACTCTCAGCAATCTTTGCCAACAGAGATCATTTTCAAGAGGCTAGATCACTTGATTAGAGATACAATCTTGTCAAACAAAATGAAGAAGGAGTTTGTTCCTCGAATGGCTTTTTGGCTACAACATGTTTAGCTAAATTGTGCTTTTGTTGCTGCTCTATTTTTTAGTTTTTTTGGATAGGACACCAAGAACAAAACTTGTAAAGTTTCCATATATATATGATATTCACATCTTTATCAAAAAAAAATATTAAAGTGTTTTCTTTAATTATTATTTTTCAGGAACTTAACAAATCGAAAGGCGGTTAGACTTAGGTAGCATAATCAAATATGGTTTTGAAGAACTTTTCACTGAAGAAAATAAGGAGCCAAAAAAGTTTGAAAATTTCATTACAACCTAATAATGGTGAATGTAATCCATTTATATAAGCTGAGGTTGTTATGTATTGTTTAGTGCTCTTTTGATACTATAACTACAATTTACAAATAAATGAAATTTTTTTCCCTTTCATAAGTTTGTAAGCTTAGACCATCCACATCAGTGAACCCCATTGGGGGTTCATCAAAAAAAAAAAAAAAACAAAACAAAAAAATACAAAAAAAAAAAATATTAAAAAATCACGGAACCAATCAGGGTCCGCCACGTGGTGCACATTTTCAACGAATTTTGTTTATGATTAACCGCAACAACAAATCACCGAAAACCAATTCTATCTAAGTTGACCCGTAAAATCAAAGCATATGCAAATCGATTTGCTATGAATTCTGTTACTTTGGACTCTAAATTATTAAAAATCCAGATTATAAACATTATGCTCATCTATAACATGAATTTAAAATTCGCAAATGATCAATTTAATCAGGAGCCTAATGATAAATAAAAATATTTTGATATTAGGAATATACTGCGCTACATGAAATTTGATTGTTTATTTTGATAAAAAAACCTAATAATATATAATTCTGTATTAATAATGTTATATACAAATTTAATTATGTATTTGAGAATAACAATAAGAATACAATATAATGCCGTGTGAAAATATAAGAAATTGTTGAATTTGTTATTTTATGTATTGAAGTATATTATTTTTTAGATGATGGAAAATTGTTGATTTTTAAAATTAACAATCGTGATTCAAAATAGATAACTATTTTAAATTTTAACTATAGGCTAATTTTATTTTATGTTTTTTTCTACTAATATAGTTTTTTGAACATTTATTGTGAGTATACTTGTTTGATTTGTGATAATAAAGAAAAAATCATATGTTTGATATAACATGACATTAGGTTTGGGAATAAAACTCAATACCCAAAATTTGAAACAAAATCGATTTGAAATTTTGGGAAAATTGGTTAGAACATGAAATGGATAATATATTTGATAGATCATCTTTGTCTATATATGCTAGTATCGGCTAATTCCCAAAATTGAATTGATACCCGTATGAGTACCTCGAGTAACTCAAAAAGATGTATACATATCATGTAGAGCGGGACCTGACCCGAACTAGAACCAATACATATATATATATATATATATATGTGTGTGTGTGGGGGGTTCTTAATATGTATAAAAATTGCATACCCGAAATCACAACAAGACCGTGTAAATTCGTTTGTTGGATGTGCCAGTACATTTTTATCACAGAGTGATACTTATGGAGATTGCTCGGGTAATAGAGAAACCAATACATATTGATCTCACTACTTATTTTTTGAACGATCAAGATATGCACGAGTTTATATCAAAATTAATCTTTGGAACCCTCTCAAAGGGTCGGTCAGTGTGAATGAGGAGAGGTTTTTTGTGGAGTATGAGAGTTTGTCATCGATTTGCTCGCTATGTGGTATCTACGGTCATACAATGCATCAATGTTCGAAGAGACCACCGAGTAAGGTATATGACAAGTCAGATGAAAAAGTAGCAGTCCTTGTGGTCGTGGCAGAGCAGGTGATGAAAATGTATCAGACGATGGTTTTACAGTGGTTCATAGTGGCCAAAATCATTCGCGAAACTCGGGTGCTCATACGGCGAGATGTGCTACTAGCTCAGGAAAATGGCAAAGTCATCAATTACGGGAGGCTGATGTTTCCAATCTCTACAGAAGGATATGATGTTCTTGTGCGCGATTTTAGACCCTTTGACATCTTCAAATCTACGTGTTCTTTAAATAGTAACACTATGGTTCTTCACCTTTCATCTTTTCCGGCTCTTGTTCTTGCTCCGGATGATCTATCTAGACCCGATCCCCAATGAGAAGCTCATGTGGAAGTAAGAATGTATTGTTGCCCGTGACTCCCAATGCTGTAAAGTTTATGTTTGGAAGCAATTTTTTTACTTCTCTTGCTGAGTCTGGGAGTGTAAATTTTTATATCCAAAGTCTTTTTTGTGGCCCGTTTTTAAAAATCTTGTGCGTTCGCAGATATACCATATCAAGCCATTCAGGAGGAAGTGGTATCGACTTAAATTTCACGTCGGCATACTCCAATATTCTCGTTACTGTGCCAACGACTGATGTTCCTCATATTTTGTCGGTTTTGAGCTAATTATTACAATTATATTTTGGAAATTTGTCTATGTTTTATTGAGATTTTAGGTCAAAAACGTTCAGAGTTGGAATCATGTTTGAAGGTGGACTTTGGAGAGGTTTAAAGCATTTTCCGTCATTCTCCACAAAAGGAAGGACTGATCGATCTATCAAGGATCGACTCATCATCCAAGGGATCGATCGATCGTCTAGTGCTCGATCGATCCTAGCCTTTCGCAGAAACCTAATTTTGCGATTTTCAGCCCTTGTTTTGGGCCCTATAAATACTCTTTTTCCTATTTTTTAGAGAGTCTCTTTTGGATATTGGAGAACGAAATTATACAGAGTTTTGAGAGTTTGTAACCTAGGAAGAAGATCTCTTCATACTTGAGAAGAATTTTTGTATCCTCCTTATTCTTTCTTTATGCAATTTCAGTTTCAGTTCATCATGACTTGCTAACTTTATTGTTCTATGTCTGAGTAGATCTTAGATCGGATTTAGAGATTCTAGGGTTTTAGAATTCACTGTTGGGGAACAAATAGGATTGATTAGTAGATGATTATCCTTCTAATACTCGAATCTAATGCACAGATTAGCCTGATCACCTAGTCAATGATTTTAGGTTGTTATCCTTCCAGAAGATTGTTAAGAACTAGAACTAGATTAGAAGAGCAATTCCTTCACTACCAACGAGAGTTGATGCTAGGTTGGATTCTGGGTAATTGAACCCAAAGGATAAAGCCTATTTGTAATCTGAAACCAAAGAGAGTTATGACCTTTAGGTTATTGATAGAGGGGTAGATTCAACGAGAGTTGGTTTGCCTTTATTCATGTTCAAGCCGAGAATAAGATAAGAGTAGTTCATGAATAGTTTCCCTGACAAGAATTTTAACTCCCGAACGAATACCCGACATCCGATTGCTTTAATTATTTGATTACATTCACATCTAAGTTGTTAAAATTCACTTCCTTTATTTGATTGACATAGCTTGTGCTTCAATAGGAATTGAGAGTGTAACTTGGTTCTTCGTGGATTCGATCCCTAAATACTATTTCATTTGTTGTGCACTTGCAGTAGGATATAGGGTTAAAACTTGTAGTATCAACGACGCAGACAAAGGCGTTTTGTGGGTTCTGTAATTAACTAATCCCACTTTATATAACTGGTCATTTGCTTCATCAGCATTCTCGTGAATTCGTTGTTGTTTAATTTTTTCTTAAATCTCCAACCATAATCAGTGGATTCGTTATGGACGCTCTTCAGCTCTTCGTCAATCATCTCAAGCTCATATATTCTTATGTTGCCCGATTCGTGTCTTGCAAAACATGTGCTTGCGACAACCTTGTGAAAATATCTGATTGCAAGATTTCTGATTTGGGTGCATTTGCTCTTTGACGGATCATATGGGCTATAATCCTCTATCAACTTTCACATATATGCTAACTCCTCTTGCTTAAACTCAACGTTTTCCATTACATGGTGGGAGTTCGAAGAGTCCTCAAATTGATTTGTCGTGAGGTGGTATTTCTTGTTGTTGAACTCAAACGTGAGAGCCCCAAATCCTCCTTTAATCTTGAGACGCATTTCATTAGCAAGATAGATTCACAGCTCTACTGAAGCGCGGAACTGGATAGTCTCTGATTTGTGGGTTCCTCGAGCATTAGACACAAATTGAGTTAAGTTGCATGTATTCAGATGAAGGTCTACATCTTTTACAATTCCCAGCTGAACCATTGTTTCTCAATGAGGATACCTTGTACTAGTCACATTTATGAACGTGAAAACTTTCGTTGCGACTCTAATGGTGATTGTCCTCATATCCCTGTCATCATTTGGCTCGTCGATCCTATCATCCCCCTTGCTCGAGCTGCTATGAATTTCTACCATTCTTTCATGAACTTCCGATTCATCTCTGATTGCCTTTCTTCTGCGGATATTTTCCCTCGTTTGCACATACTCGAGCCCCGAGTCATCATCATCCAAAACATTATGATCCTCTTCATCCATGGACCGAGTGTGCCTCGTTTTTGAAGAAGCAGATTTCCTCATAATGTGCTAAAACATGTGGTCGAGTTGAAATTGGCGTCTAGAATCTATCACGGGTCATAAGCTCGAGTGGAAGTGATAGTGGCTAGGTTTTCTCAAGTGGAAAACAGCGGTGATTTCAAGAGATCAACGTTTTGAAGGCTCGAGTACCAATTTGAGCTAAACGGCTGCTATTATCCTTTGATTATGAGCTCGATTGGGTAATGGCTCCTAGTGGCGGAAAGAATATGACTCACACGGTGACTCAAGCTGGGATTAACTTTGGTGATTGACTCGATGGTCGAACATAACGGTGGAGGCTTGACGAGCTTCACTCGAGATAAACTAATGCACTTAAGTCAACAAGACAAAATCCACACCTCTTCAACTTGTAGGTGGCTCGACTCCTTGCTGGAGAGATGACACAAATGGAGGCTACATCGGCGGTGGTTGGTGGCTCGAGTCTTGTAGTTTGGATCGGCTTGACGAGCTGGTGTAGTAAGAGCTTGAGTGGTGCCTGAATATATGCAAAAAGAGGATGAACTCAAGATATATGAAAATGCATGTAGGAGAAATGAGTTAGATGGTGAGCATTTAATGGAGGAGAGAAGTGAAGTGAATGCTTTCTCGTAACAAACACAGAGGGCCATCCTGCAAAAGAAAATAATGGTAACATGAAAGTATAAGGGTGGAGCCAAAAAAACACCAACTTATCTTTTCTTTCTCCATGATAACAAATTTTTTTTTCACGACTTGACCACGCAGCCGTCAAGGTTTGGTTGAAATTCAATTCACCTGATTCCTAAAATTCAAAAGTATAACCAAAAAAACAAAAAAAATTGTAGAAACATATATGAAATATTTACAAGGATACCATGAAACTTCCATCCAAGTGAGCTTGTTTAAAGTCTTGAGTTTGACTCCTCACACCCATCATAGATGGGTTGGCTTATCGAGAATAACCAAAATTCCCTCAAATTTGATTTCTTCAGCCAAGTAAGGCTTTACCCTCTGACCATTTACAGTGAAGTTTTCACCATCTCCGTTAATTAAAGTTATTGCTCCATACGATAAGATTTCCTTAACCTGGAAAGCACTGAACCATCTTGACTTCAACTTTCTAGGGAATAACTTGAGTCTCGAGTTGCATAACAACACTTGTCACCAACTATGATTCTCTTTGGTGCAACCTTCTTATCATTGACTGCTTTAGTCCTTTCATTGTAGATTTTTGAGCTCTCATAAGCTTCAATTATGATCTCTTTTAACTCGTGCAAGCCCATAAGTCTTTTTCTCTTGAGCACACTTGAGATTTAAATTTCAATAACTTTGTTACCCACAGCGCTTTGTACTTTATTTCAACCGACAAATGGCATGATTTCCCAAGCAACATAAATGGAGTCCTTTCAATAGGTGTCTTGTGAGCTATTATGTAAGCCTGGAGTGTGTCATCTAACTTGAATGTCCAGTCTCACTTTGAAATTCCCACAACTCTGGCTAGAATGGCTTTAATCTGATTGTTTAAAAATTCTACTCGTCCACTTGTTTGAGGGTGATAAGGAGTCGCTACCTTGTGTAAGACCCAATGCTTATTCAAGAAGCTGTTAAACACTTTGTTGATAAAATGAGAACTACCATCACTTATCACTACTCTTGGACACCAAACCTTGGAAAGATGATGTTCTTGAAAAGTTTCAGTATTACCTTAACATCATTCGTTGGACATGTTATAACTTCAGCCCACTTTGAGACATAATCCACTACAACTAGAATACAATTATTTCCATGTGATGATGGTTTGAAAGACCCCATAAAATCAATGCCCCAGTCTTCAAACACCTTAATTTCCAAGATCAAATTATGTAGCATCTCATTTCTCTTGCTGATGTTGCCTATCCTTTGACAAGGATCACACTTGGAGATAAATGTTTGAGCATCTCTGAACATAGTAGGCCACCATAACTCTGCTTGCAGAATTTTCTGAACTGTCTTGAATGTAGCAAAGTGTCCACCGTACACTGAACCAGGACAATGCTCCAAGACACCCTAAACTTTTTCCTCTACAATGCACCTTCTGAACAAACCATCATATCCCTTTTTATAAAAGTAAAGTTGAACCTAGAAGTAGTGATTCACATCTCTAAAGAATGTTTTCCTCTCATATGAATCCATACTCTTCGGCACTTCACCAACAACGAGGTAGTTAACCAAATCTGCATACCAAGGTAGAATCTCCATTGTTCTGAAGGTCATGAGCTGATCCTCTAGCATTGAATTAATAGTAATAGAGTCCTTTATTATCATTCATGATAGGTGATCAGCCACACCATTCTCCACTCCAGATTTGTCCACTACTTCCATGTCAAATTCTTGAAGTAGTACTATCCACCTAAGTAACATGGGCTTAACATTCTTTTTTTTCATTTAGTACTTCAAATCCGTGTGATCAATATGCACGATCACCTTGGACCCAACCAAATATGATCTGAATTTCTCAAATGTGAAGACCACTGCCAAAAGTTCTTTTTCAGTGGTAACATACTTGACTTGGGCATCATCAAATGTTCTGCTAGTGTAATATATCACATTCAACTTTTAGTCTTTCCTCTGGCCCAAAACTGCTCTAACAGCAAAATCACTTGCGTCACACATAATTTCAAACGGGAGAGTCCAATATGGAGCCTGAACTATTGGACTTGACACCAAAGCTTCTTTGATCTTTAGAAATGCCTAAAGACAGTCAGAGTCAAAGTTAAACTTGACCTCTTTGTATAGGAGGCTGAAACTGAACCATGACTTCAATCTTTGCTTGATCAAGATAAATGCCCCTTTCTGAAATCTTGTGACCCAAACTATCCCTTCTTGAGGCATGAAATGATATTTTACCCAGTTTAGCACAAAGTTTGTTTCCACACACCTGCTAAGAACCCTGCATAAATTTGACAAACAAGAGAAGCAAGAAGAGCCATAGACAGAGAAATTGTCCATGAAGCCTCTAACCATCTCCTCAATCAGATCCAAAAATATAGATATGTAGCGTTGGAAAATAGTAGGGGCGTTACGTAAACCAAAAGGCATTCGTCTAAAAGTAAATGTGCCATAAGGGTAGGAAAAAATGGTATTTTCTTGATCATCCCGATGTATAGGGATCTGAAAAAAATCCACTATATCCGTCAAGAGAATAATAATACTGATAGTTGGACAACCTCTCTACCATCTAGTCAATAAAGGGTACTGGAAAATGATCATTCCACTACAAGAAAACAAGTTGTTTGCGACAAAAATTTGCGATGCCAAATTTCCGTTGCATAAATGCTTTGCTTTTGCTATGCTCTTGCGACAAAAAATTTGGCATCGCAAGAGCATAACAAGCGGAAAAAATGTCGCAAGTTTGCGGGGATGTTGCGATTCTTTTGCGACGCTCTTGCGACACCTAGAAATATCTCGAAAAGGCATCACAAACCTGTAACGTTCTTGCGAGACAACCTTTCTATCGCATGTTTACGACATCTTTGCGTTGCTCTTGCGATTGACCTATGTGACATCACAATTTTGTAGCAGGATTTTCACTTTTCCCTGTAAATAACCCACCATGAGAATGTATTTTGACACCAAAGCAGGAGTAATAAGAGAAAGAAACTAGTGAGAGAAAATTTCGTTTGCCAAAAATAGTCCATTAAACTATTTATCTTGATAAAATAAATGGCGTTGGAACATGAAGTGTTCGCATTACAATGATGGATGTATAATCGAAGGGATATGGAGATCAGAGAAGTGACGAAGGAGTTCCGAGATGGGTTGCGAGCATTTATAAATCAGCCAGCAAATAACCCACATACTCCAAATGACGGTAACATCTTTTGTCCAGGTATAAAGTGTGAGAACAAGAAATATTTGAATATCGATATGGTGAAAAGACACGTTTATAATAGAGGAGTTACTCCAAACTATTATGTCTGGTTTTCTGATGGGGAGAAGTATAGTTTGGGTGCTGGAAGTAGTAGTACGGGTGCTGGTGTTAATGATAAACCTAGTCATGATAATGCTAATTATAACTATGGCGGTAGTATGTTTGAAAACTAGATGCTCATCTACAAGGAAATATGTATCGTGATATGGTTACAGATGCATATCATGGTAATTATTCCCGATGTTGAAAATACTATTGAAGAACCTAACGCGGAAGCAAAACAATTTTACGATATGCTAGATGCTGCAAATCAACCCATCTATGAGGGATGTAGAGATTGTCTATCTAAACTGTCATTAGCATCTAGGTTGATGTCTTTTAAAAGTGAAGGAAACATAAGTGAGAGAAGTATGAATCAATTTGCTGATGTGCTTAAAGAGTATTTGCCAGAGGATAATAATTCTGCTGAGAGTTATTATGAAATGTAGAAGGTGGTTGCGGGTCTAGGATTACCATAAGAAATGATTGATGTTTGCAGTGACAATTGCATAATATTCTGCTAAGAGGATGATAAGTTGCAGGAATGTCGTTTTTGTGGGAAGCCAAGATACCATGCAACAAAGAAAATGACGTGTGTCCCCATACAAACGTATGTGGTACCTTCCAATCACTGATAGATTGAAACCAATTATATCAATTGGAGAGGACATCTTCTGCAGTGAGATGACATGTCGAACATAAAGTAAATGATGGGAAGGTTACACATCCGTCAGATGCAAAGACTTGAAAACATTTTCAAATGGTACATTCTGACTTCGCTAAAGAGTCTAGAAATATTTATCTAGGTTTATGCACTGATGGATTTAGCCTATTTGGTTTATCTGATAGACAATATTCTCTATGGCCTGTGCATGCGAAGTGAATTTTTGTTTATGACTATTCTAGTGCCAGGTCCTAGTAATCCTAAATGTTCCCTCGATGTGTTCCTCCAACCTCTGATTCTCGAGCTGAAACAGTTATGGCATAGAGGTATTTGCACATTCGATTACTCGCAGAAGCAGAATTTCAATATGCACGCAGTTTTATTGTGGACAATAAGTGACTTCCCGGCGTATGGAATGTTTATCAGGATGGACGACACATGGAAGGTTATCTTGTCCATATTGTCTGGGCTAGTCTCATGCATTTCAATTAAAGCATGGCAAGAATTCGTGAAGGTTATCTTGTCCTTACCGTTTTTCGGAACTAAAAACTCTTATATTATACAGTGGTAAACATATGCATGAATATATGATTGGAAACGAATGATTCTTTGATTTTCAAACATCAAATGTATAGATATGTTTCACTCTACGATAATCCCGAAGGTATTCTACATATAATCCTATTTAGGCTCTCAGAACCTTTTTTACAAAAAATCAGACCCTGCGAGGCCCTTGCGACATCTAGGGTACACATGTCCGCAATGCTCTTGCAAATTTGCGACATCATTGCGACACATGTACCCTAGACGTCGCAAGGGCCATGCAGTGGTCTGATATTTTAACCGGGATCCTTACCGTTTTCGGAACTTAAAACTCTTATACGGTGTGAATATATGCATGAATATATTATTGGAAAAGAATGATTCTTTGATTGTCAAACATCAAATGTATAAATATGTTTCACTCTACGATAATCCCAAAGGGATTCTACATATGTTCCTACTTATGCTCTCGGAACCTTTTTGTTACCAAAAAATTAGACCCTGCGAGGCCCCTTGCAACGTCTAGGGTACAAATGTCGCAATGCTCTCACAGATTTGCAACATCCTTGCGACTCATGTACCCTAGACGTTGCAAAGGCCTCGCACGGTCTGATTTTTTAACCAGGATCCTTACCGCTTTCGGAACTAAAAACTCTTATACGGTGTGAACATATGCATGAATATAATATTGGAAATGAATGATTATTTGATTGTCAACATCAAATGTACAAATATGTTTCACTCTACGATAATCTCGAAGGTATTCTACATATATTCCTACTTAGGCTCTCAGAACCTTTTTTTTTTACAAAAAATCAGACCCTGTGAGGCCCTTGCGACGTCTATGGTACAAATGTCGCAATGCTCTCGCAGGGTTCTCGCAAGTTTCAGATTTTTTTAAAACCCTAATATTATCACAGGGCCGTCACTTGTTTGCGAGAGCCTTGCGATGGCCTTTTAATTTTATATACCAGCGCCGTTCTTCTTTTCCTCTTCTTCTCTTCTTCCCGAAATCTCTGAAACTTTTATCTCTCTCTTGGTTCTCGCTGTCGATCTTCTTCTCCAGCTTGCTCCGCCACGGTGACTCCATCTCTGATGCCGTCCGATTCCAAGGTCAGCTTTCTCCTCGTCTAATCTCTCATATCATCACTCATCCATCAAATCTAATCTCTTCTCTCCATTCCCAGTCGCCGTTAAACGTTCTCCCTCCTCCCTATAGCACCGACGACCTCCTCCTCCTCTCAAGGTAAGTGATTTCTCTCCCTTTTTGTGTTTAGAATATAGATCTCGGATTCAATATGTTAGATTTAGGATTAGAATTTAGATCTAGGATCTTAAAACTCGAATTTTGGAATTTCGGATTTACTCAATTTTTTTGGATTTATTTTCGGTTTTACAAAACGATTTTCGAATTTATTACACGATTTTTTGATTTAGAAAACGATTTTTGGATTCACAAAACATTTTCTTTGATTTACAATAGAATTTTCGGATTTACCAAACATTTTTAAGATTTATTACACTTTTTTGGATTTTGAAATCTTTTTTTTTTAATTTTTAAAGTTATTTTCGGATTTATAAAACGATTTTCGGATTTACTTAAAATTTTTGTATTTATTACACTATTTTTGGACTTTTAAACTTTATTTGAATTTTATAAAGTGATTTTCGGATTTACTAAACGCTTTTCGATTTTATAAGACTAATTTCGGATTTTGTATTTTTATTTTTATTTTTATATTTTTTAGATGTTTAGATCTCATAATCCCTACACTCGATATGTATCTGATGTGGGTGAGATCCCCCGGCGACTCTATGGGATTCGGGATTCGAGATCTGTGTACCCGACACCTGGTGCTAGTTTCACCTCTCAGCGAGTGTTTTCTCCAATAGGTGATATTGCTCATGCACCTCCCGGTGGTGTGTTCCAGCCCCTGACACACAGATCCTGCTACCCGAATGACAATCGAGGATATTCTTTATGATCACGTCCACAAATATTCTTCCTAATCTTCATCCGAACCGTCCGCCGGGAATTTTTGTGGTATTTCCTTTAAATTTAAATTTAATTAATTTATACATTTATTATTATTAAATTTAAATTTAATTAATTTAAATATGTATGTTCGATGACGAAGAGATTTTGCCAACAATAGTTCGGGAGATCTTTGAATGAGATTTCCAGGACCGCATGCTAATTTTAGCCAGACCCCCGTCCACAGTATCGATAGATGGCTCAGAACGTTTGCATGTAAAAAAATTTGCTTCGTTTATTTTATCTATATTACAATATTTATTATATACAATTTAATATAGTAACTTAATCTTTTTTTGTGGCAACGTTTCCACAGGGAAATTTCCATTATGGCGCTAGTCTGCAAAGAGTTTAAGGTAGTCTTGCGGAGACGAAATGAACGATCAAGTAGGTCGTTGGAAGAGTAAATGGAAGAAGAAAGGCAATGAGGCAATGTTGCAATGGTTCAAGGACTCGGTCTGGGAAGATCTTATTCGACAGTGGGAGGATCTGAAGTCGCAGAAGAAAAGCGCAAGTTGTCGGACGGCTCTATTGTCTGACCCTGATGGCAGCGGTCCGCACAAGCATTGCTTGGGCCAAACTTCATTTAAGCCCGAGCCCGAAAGCTGGTAAATATTTTTTAATTAAAATTTTTTGAATATTTTTAAGTATATCATATTATTTTTTACTCTATTTTCAGCAAGAGGAATCAGGGGATACTCACCCTGATATCCTGAACACTCTTTGCATCACCAAGTAGAACAAGCACAAGCTTTTTATGGACAAAAAATCCGAGAAGCTCTAGAACGACGTCATTGCAAAGATGCATGGAATTGACTCAGGATTGCGCTGATGAGAGATCTGCATCCGAGGGATTATCTACTGCTCAGAAGAACCAAATCTATGCAGAGGTAAAATTGATTTAAGTTATTCCTTTCACTTTTACTATATATAAATTACTCCAAGTTTTGAATATATTTCTTTTATTATATCGCTCCCCGTAACAAAAGGGAGATTATTTGGACATGTTCTCTCGGATCGAGGATTAAGCAGTGTATCGCACCTCAAGGATTCTCTCAATCCTCCGCAGGCTTCTAATGATCTTAGAGAGATAGTCGATCGCCAGACGCAAGAGTTAGATCAGACGAGCACCGAGCTGGCCAAAGGTAAGAAGAAAATTACGACCTACAATCGCTTTTGGTCTATACTGGCCAAGAAGGCTGATGCGTTTGGCCTACAATCGCTTTTGGACCGCTCTGAAAATTTTTAAATTTTTTAAAAACATTTGTAAACTAATTTTATTTAATCAAATTTATTTTATTTTATAATTTTAGTATTTATTTAATTTTTTATTATTAATTAAGCTGTCGTCACAAGGAGTTTCCTCGTAGAGCCGTCGCAAGGAGTTTCCTCGCAGAAACGTCGCAAAATAAGCCCTCGCAGACACGTCGCAAAGCATGCCCTCGCAGATACGTCACAAGGGCTGGCCTCGCAGAGACGTCGCAAGCCTTGGCCTAGCAGATGTCGCCAAAGAGTCGCAGTGCAAGACATCACTTTCGCATCACAAATCATGTTTCTCCCTTGCGACATCGTGTCGTGCAAGAGCTTTGAGAGGTTCTCAAGACATCGCAAGTCTTGCGACGCCTCTGCGAGGGAAACATGTTTGCGACTTGCAAATTGCGACATATTTCTTGACGTCGCAAGACTGTCTCATTTAGTCGTTTGCAAGGCTTTCGCGAGGCAAATATCCATCGCAAAAGCCCAATTTTCTTTTAGTGTTCCTAGTTGAATAAATAAGGCTCATATAATTAATACACATCCTATGCCTAGTTATGGTTTTAGTATGTATCAACTCATTCCTATCATTCTTAACCACAATATTACCTCCTTTCTTTGGAACACAATGCATAAGTGAAAGCCATCTGCTATCACAAATCGGGTAAATCACAACAACATCTAACAACTTAAGTATTTCCTTTTCACTACTTTCTTAAGATTGAAGTTCAATCTCCTTCATGGCTCTTTGATAGGATGAGACTCAATCTCCAAGTGTATTTTATGGGTACAAAAACTACGAATATCTTTATTATCATTAATAGTCTACCCTATTGCTTTTCTAAAACATTTATGCTCACTCAATAACATGCTCAACTCATCAGCATTTAAAGCATCATTAACATTCACATGATAAGTAGAGTTGAGACCTAAGAAAACGTACCTTAGCCCTAAAAGAAGTGGTTTCATTTCCGCTTTGGGAGTTGATATCATAACTTGTTTTTGTCAACTCCTCAATCACAACTGAAGTCTTAAATAGCCTCTGAGCATCTAGGAGTTTCTCATAACACTTAGCTTCCATACTCGAATACCCATCAATAGCTGGCTTAGTCAAAGTGACTTGTTATTGGTCATTTGCCGCTAACTTTTCTAATAACTCATCAACTAGAGCATCAATCTCTTGAATCGAGAACACCTGACTCTCAATGGTTGGATTATTCATCACATCATTAATATTAAATTTCATCTTGAAGTTTTCCCCAAGTTAAGCTCGATTTCACCTTTCTCAACATCAATGACTACACAACAATAGCTAAGAAGGGCCTTCCAAAGATCATCAGATCCTTAGGCTCCTCGTCCATTTCCAAAACAACAAGGTAAGTCAATATGTTGATTCCTCCAACATTCACAAGAAGATCTTCTAAAATGTCGTGGGGAATTCTCACCGATCTATCCGCTAAAATCAAAGATATCTTGCAGGATTTGTAGTCACTGAAACCTAATCTTTTTGCATGAGGTTTATTGATGAACCAAGATCGCATAAACACTTACTAAAGGATAAGGGTCCAAGTAAACGAGGGATTGTGAAAGTGCTAGGATCACTAAGCTTCTTTGGCCCTACCTTCCTTTGAATGATGGCACTGATTTCGTGAGTGAGAACTACTATACCTTCAACCTCTTTTGTTCTTTCATTAACTGCATCTTTAAGGAACTCCTGATAAGGAGGCATTAACATAAAAGCGTCCATATGGGAACTTTGAACTCAATGCCTTGAATTTACTTATCTAAAAGAGCTTTATACTTCTCAGCAACATCCTTCTTAAACCTTTGAGGAAAAGGCAATTGTGGTTTATAAGGTGGGGGGACAAATGGTTTTAGCGTTTCTTGAGGAGCAGACTATTTTTGAGCATCAGAACTTGTCACTCGACCACCTGCAGCTTGAGTGGATTGGTCAAGTTGAGTTTTTGGTGAAACTTTCTCCACCGAAGATTGCACTCGACTGTGGTTAACTCGAGTGAATTGGTTGAGTTGAACCTTTGGAGTTAATTTTTCATCCTTATCCTTAATTAGGCCATCCTCCCCTTCATGTGCTTTATTGTCCTTAGTATATCACCACTCTTTGTGTGAATCAATAACTCACTTCCACTTCTAAGAGTAATATCGCTAACATGATATTCCTTCGGATTTTGAACCATATTCCTAGAGATTTACCCAGTTGTCTTCACAGTAGAAGAAGAGGCTTGCTGAGTTTTGACATTCAACGTCTCAAATTTGCATTTCAGATTGTTATAAGAGGCATCAATCTTTATATCCACCTCAACAAACTTCTTTGTTAGCTCACTTGTGGTAGTAGTCTGACCTTTCAGATTCTTTTGGGGGAAAATCTATTACCTCTAGAACATGTTGAGTAGCTGGTTGAGCGTGTGCTTCATTCCCTAGTGGTACTGTTGGTGTTGGGAGGAAACTCTGATGGTATTTTTGTTTGGGCACATAGCTTTTGTTCTGAAAGGGTTGTGGCTTAGGTGGGTAGACTATGTCTTGGGGGTTTGCAACGTTGGTGTTCCTGTAAGAGATGTTCAGGTTCTATTTGTAGTTGTTGTAAGGTTTGTAACCTCCTCTATAATTCTGAACAAAACTAACTTCTTCAACCTGATCCTTGTCTTCTTCACCGAGTTCATCTTGACACAGTAAGTGTACTGGTTTCTAACGTATCAACAACAATTTTTCTTTTTCTCATTTAAAGCTTTGATTCCCTTTATGATAATTAAATCGGATTCAACGATACCTCTCACTATTTTGTCGTAATCCTCTCCGTAATGACCATCATCTTGAGCTAAATTCTCTACTAGCTCCTAACCATCATCAACATCTTTATTTGAGAAGTTCCCATTACTTGCTGTATCCAGCAGTATACAAATTTTTGGATGAATACTTTAATAGAGAGTGCTGAGTAGAGATTATGTGTTGAAGTCCTGATGAGGACACTAAGACTGGTAAGTTTTGAACTGCTCCAAAGCTTCAGAGAATGATTCATGATTCAGTTGTGCAAAACGAAACATCTCCTTTCAGACCTTTGCAGTCCTAGAGTTTGAGAAAAACTTTGCAAGAAAACTTGTCTCCCTGAGGTAGATGTTTCTCCTACGTGTGTGCTTTGTCCCCAAGGGATAATGGAGATAACCTGAGCTTAAATGCATCATCTTCACTCCATTAATCTTAATGAGGCCACAAATCCTTTCAAAATCCTCAAGAGGATCCTTAGAAGGTAGTCCATGAAACTTGTGGTTTTGGAACATGGTGATGAGACCATTCTTGATCTCGAAGTTGTTGTTATGAATTGCAAGATGAACAATCCCATGTCTTTGGGTGTTATTGGCTTGGTGCATCTCCTTCTCCAATTGTTCTTGGCCTCTTGTGGTGAAATCATGTTCGGGTTGGGTGGGGGAAGTTGATGTGTGCATGAACCTTCATGTAATTCTGATGCCATTGAGTATTTGTGTTCACAATGGAGACAGTTTTTTCTGCTTTCTCAACTGATATGGAAGTCGGTCGATGTGTCATTAAAATTTAGAAGGTTCTTGCTGCCTTTGGAACATGTTTGCATACAACAAGTAAACTTAACTCGGGCAGGAGGGTTAAGTTGAATAGCTGCTAACTCACCTAAACAAAAGGCAGAACCAAATGTGAGTGAGCAACGTGGTCGAAAAAGAACTTGATCTCAGAAAGTCTAAAATCCTAAATGTAGCTAACAAAAACCCAGTTGGCAACAACGCAAATTTGATAACAAGATTTTACTCTAGTTGTCAAACCCTATTACACTAAGATGTCGATGTAGTATAATATGTGTCAATTCAAGTGGGAGTGTAACTAGCAATCAGAATACGATAAACTACTTTAATGCAAGTCAATTCAATATAATGGTCTGTTATCTATCAACTTAAATGAGCAATGTTGAACAACGGAAAATGAAAATAGAATTCAAATAAGGTAAACACGAATCTAATTATGAGAATTAAAAGTAACTGAACAAAGTGCAGCAAATCAAAGTGTAGTAAAAACAAAATGTAGTAAATCAAAGTGCAGTAAATCAAAGTGAAGTGAAAACATAAAAATCAAACAATGCAAAAAACTAAGAAGCAGAAGAGAAAAAGGATTCTTACTATTAGTCTATATCAAAGAGAGTAGAGGGTAGAGGCGAAGACCGCAATGTCAAGAAGATGTTTCAAAGGAGAGTCAAGGCTGAAGTCAACAAGACAAGGCCGAAGACCTTCATGGACCCCAAAGAAGGAGGAAAATGGCCATCAAAGACCCCAAAAAGGTCACCAAATCATCAAGGGATCAAGAAAAAGCCAAAAGAAGGTATCTAGAAAAGTTAACGTTGGGTCAGAAAAGTCAACAGACGGATCCCACATACCGCAGGTAAGCCTTAGGGTCAAGGGGGCACCTACCGCAGGTCGAGATATTACGTCCGCAGGACGTGATCCGGACGAGCAAACGGACGAACATCAAAAGTCAACGTCCGAGGGAAAAAGTCAACATTTTGGAAAACTTCCAAAAGTTGATTCTAATCAAATGGGATATTAGTCAAGGCTTTTTTGACCCTAAAATAAGCTTTTAGAAGACCCTAAATGATGAAGAAGAAGGATAAGGTTGATTAGTTAAAAGCATAGTCAAATGTGCTTTAATTTGAATTTGTTGGACCACATAGAGCAAGTGGTCCGAACTCTTATCTCTTAAGATATTTTGGGGCAACTTGTAAGCCTCTCCCTCTATATAAGCCCTTGTATATCATTTGTAATCTTTATCCAAAATCAAATACAAAGAAGTGTTAATCAAAAGCTCTTTCATTTATTTTATGTTTATGTTAGTAGCTTCAATATAGCTTTAGGATTAGAGCTCGTGTAAGAGGCTGCCTTATGGCAGTCCTCTTCAACCTAATCATCTCCACTAAACTCTTCTCTTGCTTTTTGTTCATTTACACTTAAGTTCTAGATGAATGGTTCTTAGATCCAAGACTTCCCTTAACTCACAAACTCTAAGTGTTGTGATGCTTAGCTTAGACTAGAACCAATCTAGACATTCTGTTCCTGGTAAGGCAAGCTAATCAATAATATTCTCAGATTTATCAAGTCTTGTTAGTTGTCAGAAACCACCACAAGTTGGTGTTTCTTCACACTTGAGATTGGGGTCATCTTTCGTGGGTTAAGTGTTTCTATTCACCAAGTGAAGTCTCCACCTTTATGTTGAGTCTTCACTCTCATAAAACCAACATGGTATCAGAGCCACAAGAGCTTGGTTCCCACTAAATCTCGGTTTCTTGATTTTATTTCGTTTTTTATGTTCTTCATCTTGTCCAATGAATCAAAAGAAGAGGACTTGAATGAAGTTATGTTTTTAGATCTAAGATCTGTACCTCTTAGCTTTATCAATGGATATTAGCTTATCTTAGATGGGGAAGGTCTTAGACTAAAGTTTTTTGTTTTCTTTTTGCTCTCAACACTCAAAGAAATTCTGAAAATAGATTATCTTGAGTAGTTGAAGCTTTCTTTGTTGAAACCATAAAAAAACACTAATGTTTGTGTTATTTTGTGGCTCTTGATGTCAAAGCTCACGGGAAACCTCTTGATGTGTGTTATTTCCATGAGTTCAAAAGTAAACTGGTGGATAAATCAATTTTCCATCGGTTAATGATTTAACCAGCCATTAAGCACCAAGTTCCTTTTTGTTTTATGGTGTTTTTGGCTAGCTATGTGGCAGCCATAGCTTCCATAAAAGCTCAAGAAAACAGAGCAAAACTTTGTCCACATGAACTCTTCGAGCCAAATTTTCTTATTCTCCATTCTCCATTGCTTTCGCTAATTTTCTCTTATTCTCTATATTCTCTTGGTTAATTATTCTCATTAATTCTCTCTGTTTCTTATTCTCTAACCTCTCACCATCTCTGGTTGTGTTTTTGATGTGAATGTTTAACTCCAAAAAAAAAACAGATCCGAAAGTAAAAGTGGTGAGAAAGCTCGTTTGCTATCTTAAAGGAGAGTGGCGAGTTGTGAAAGCTTCAAATGAAGCTAGAAGAAGGCACAACAAAGCTTGGTACGTGATCAAGAGGGCCACCAAAGCTTTGGACTCCATAGATCCAACCTAGTCAATATTGAGAACCTTGAAGTGGCAGACCAAAATGGCTGGCCCAAAGAAGGTGGGATCCATATGTGACTCAGGTGGAAGGTCAAAATTGAGATGCTAGCTGGTGGAAGGCTTGGAATCCTAACCAAAGAAGTGTTAAAACCCTCTAAGATCTCCAAAAAGGCTAAACTCGTATCCCTTTCCAAAATTTAAGTTCTTTAAATAAAGTTCATAATTTTGGCTTTGTTTACGCTCATTTGATCTTTTCTTAATTTCATTTAAGTGTTTCTTTAACCCCACAACATATACTTTAAATTTTTTTCTTTGAATCTCATGATGAAGGTTCAAAAGAGAAGGAGGAAGATTGTGTGGAAATTCTCAAAGAGAAGGACTAGATGGAACAAGAGGTCACATAAGGAGGGAAACAAAGTCAAGAAGGACTAAGGCAAGAAATCACTTGGAAGAAGGAGGCACCGGTTCAAATGCATTGTCAAATACATCACACCACCGATGAGCTATACTTTTTTTCCCCTAGTAGAGTTTTGTCCCACATGGTTTTCTCTCTAGGGTTTTTAATGAGGTAGTCTTGTCGGTTGGCAAGATGGTCTCTGGTCCTTAGGCCTTTGGCCTTAAGCGTCTCGACGACCAAGCTTGGGGGAAGGTATTAGTCTATATCAAAGAGACTAGAGGGTAGAGGCCGAAGAGGCCAAAGACCACAATGTCAAGAAGCTGTTTCAAAGGAGAGTCAAGGATGAAGTCAACTAGACAAGGCCAAAGACCACTTCATGGACCCCAAAGAAGGAGGCAAATGGCCATCAAGGACCCAAAAAGGTCACCAAATCATCAAGGGATCAAGAAAAAGCCAAAAGAAGGTGTTCTGGAAAAGTCAACATTGGGTCAAAAAGTCAACAGACGGATCCACGTACAACGGGTAAGCCTTAGGGTCGAGGGGCACCTACCGCAGGTCAAGATATCACGTCTGTAGGACGTGATCCGGACGAGCGAACGGACGAACATCAAAAGTCAACGTCCGAGGGAAAAAGTCAACATTTTGGAAAACTTCCAAAAGTTGATTCTAATCAAATGGGATATTAGCCAAGGCTTTTATGACCCTAAAATAAGCTTCTAGAAGACCCTAAATCATGAAGAAGAAGGATAAGGTTGATTAGTCAAAAACATAGTCAAATGTGCTTTAATTTGAATTTGTTGGACCACATAGAGCAAGTGGTCTCAACTCTTATCTCTTAAGATATTTTGGGGCAACTTGTAAGCCTCTCCCTCTATATAAGCCCTTGTATATCCTTTGTAATCTTCATCCAAAATCAAATACAAAGAAGTGTTGATCAAAAGCTCTTTCATTTATTTTATGTTTATGTTAGTAGCTTCAACCTAATCATCTCCACTAAACTCTTCTCTTGCTTTTTGTTCATTTACACTTAAGTTCTAGATGAATGGTTCTTAGATCCAAGAATTCCTTAACTCACAAACTCTATGTGTTGTGATGCTTTGCTTGGACTAGAACCAACCTAGACATTATGTTCTTGGTAAGGACGAGCTAATCAATAGTACTCTCGGATTTATCAATTCTTGTTACTGTAGAAACACCACAAGTTGATGTTTCTTCACACTTGAAATCGGGGTCATCTTTTGTGGGTTAAGTGGTTTCTTTCACCAAGTGAAGTCTCCACCTTTATGTTGAGTCTTTACTCTCATAAAACCAACACTTAAGGGGTAGAGATCATGGACCATCATCTCACTTAAATCTACTATACGCTTACCATAAGTCAAACATAGCGAAACTATAGGCAATTGATTTACAACTATTGAATATACTCTCGTGGCAAAAAATCTCATAACTAAGCCTAATAAACACCTTAGACATTCAATCTCTTAAGCTAAGAATGTAATTTTCTGAGACTGTTGGATCGAAAAATTCAACTCACCTCTCGGGTATTAAATGTCTAAGAACATACTTAAATTGATCGGAAATAAACAAGCATTAACGACACCAAAACAAAAGAGATCTAGACTAATAACATCGTGGATCTTAAGTTTTCTAAGCGACTTAGAAAACTTAAGATCCATGATGGTCAAATCCATTTCTTCAAGAATCCTAAATTATCTACTCTGAAACCATGAGTGATATAATCAAAACAAAAATCAAAGTGAGTGTTATTATCATAAAATGAAGAAGGCAAAATAGAATGAAACTCAAATTCAAATTAAATTAAAATATCTTAAAACGAAAGTAGAAATGCATGGGATATGTGTGCTATGAAAATGCAAAGTCTTCAAATGAAGCTAATTGGATTCTAAAACGGATGCAAATGTTATGGAATGTATAAAACGGGTCCGGAAGGTTACCAGCCCGTATTCTACCAAAGCGGTTGGGAGGTTGTTGGTTTATCTGTTTGCAAATTTGCATTTGAGTTTTTCAAGACTTATAAGCTTGTGTAATGTCCTTTTCAAGACAATTACTAAGTTCATGGTTATGAGACTGAAGAAAGTCATGCCAAAAC